>FAPJ01016382.1:0-27948 GCA_001485985.1 Heliconius ethilla aerotome | reverse complement strand
TGTATCTAAAACTAGTGAATTAGTAGAACTAGGCCAAAGGCCTTCCCCAACTCCTTCCACCTAGTCATAATAAATTTGACGTGAGTTCTGAGAGCAGAATTAAGTCTTCATCCTCTTCATCTTTATCTTGGAGTTACTGTTCAAGTTCTCATAGCATATCTTTTGGAATAGGCAAAGCTATATCTTTGCTATTCATTGCGATTTGCCTTTTTTTGGTAACTTTGAATGCATAGCTTCGCTATCACCATTCAATGGTTAATATTGTAGTTCAAAGTGCTTATGGTGTCAACATCTTGAAATGGTTTGGTTTTGGAGCTCAGTATGAAATCTATTTCATTCTTACTTCTTCATTTGGAGACAGGTTCATTTCTTTTTAACTTTTTCTTGAAGAAAGTGGTCATTATTTTTAAACTATAAAGCGTTGGCTAGGTGATGAGTCATTTTCACTTTTTGTCATGTTGGTCTATTTTAAAACTTTCATTTGTCATTTGTAGATGGGACCACGGTTTTCTGAATCTGGTAGCTTTGAGCACGAGTATGGAACCAGGTGGAAGCAACTACACGAGCTACATCGCCAGAAGGAGGAGGCATTAAAGAAAGAACTGGCTGCCGAAGAGGAGAAACTCGAGGCCCAGATGGAATACGCAAAGTGAGACTCGACAAGTTAATATGACAATAATGAGTAATCTTAAATGACATGGCGGTAACATATTGGGTTTGACCGTGCAGGTACGAGCACGAGACGGAGCTGCTGCGCGAGCAGCTGCGCCAGCGCGAGCAGGATCGCGAGCGCCAGAAGCGCAGTTGGGAGATGGCAGAGCGCGCCGCCGACGAGCGCCGCGACGCCGAGCGCGCGCAGCTGCACCGTACCGAAGAAGAGCTGTCCGCGCGCATGCGCCTGCAGGACGACGAGCTGCGCCGCCGCCAGCAGGAGAACACGCTCTTTGTGCAGGTACACGCGACTCCCACTCCGACCCCAACACGCGACCCCCACACGCGACCCCCTACTTACTGACTGCTTGTGTTGCAGGCGCAGCGGCTCAACTCCATGCTTGACCGACAGGAGCAGGGCATGTTTGATCACCAGCAGCCGATGGTGAGTACACTTTTATTTAAATGTTGAATATATTTTTCTAATTTGGAATAACTTTATTGAAGCATAAAATTTTAACCAATGACTTTGATACAGATTATACGGAATTTTTAACAACTTCTTATAAATTTATTTAAGATTTAAATTAATAAATGAATCAATTAATTTCTTGATCAATCAATGAATTCCATGATCAATCCTAGAATTCTTTGATACAAACAAAAATTCAGCAAGTAAAATTGCATTTTTTTGTATGGAACCAAATATCATAATACCAGATTTTTAAAAATAAATAAAAATTTCATGCATTACAGAAAATAATGTGCTGTTTTTTCGCAATATCATGCCTGAAATAATTATATATAATATCAATATCTACTACACGGATTTTTATATAAATAACTTTTCATCAAATATGGTGTAATAAGTGATATTTTTGTAAATTTTAACTATTTAAAGTTCAGTTTATTCAGAAAGTTATGAATTAATTTAAATTCATAAATCTATGTTAATATTAAAACATATAAAGCAGAACCAGATTTTACGTTTTCTATAATAAACCTGGCTCATTTGTAACAAAAATTATATTTTTTTATATTTTGGTTTTTAAAGATGCTATTGAACGTTGATTGATACATTATGAATATTTGGAATCATTGACATAATATATTTGTATATTTTGCATGCATGCAGCAGTACTGTATATTTAAATTATATTCGTCTTTTTCGGGGTAGGCAAATCAAAGTCAAACTTCGTAATTAACGTTAAAACGTATAAACACCAACTCGAGCTAACGTATAAACACATACCAAATTTGCTGCGATTATAAAACGCTGAAATACCCATCTAAATATACTTTGAATATACTTGTATATTTATATACGCATTTGTTTTTAAATATAATTTATTTGCTAAAAAAAGTAGCAAAGTGCTGATTAAAACACAAAGCTGTGGGAGAAAATAAGTTCTCAGGTCCCTTGGCGCAAGTTTTGTCAATGGACTTGATCATTTCGGGGGTATTCTTGATATTTTTTTTTATTTAACCAATTGGAGCTTCAACTAATAAGATGATTTATTTTATAAATGAAAACATCTCCAAAAAAAGTGACAATCTATCTGCACATTAACACTGAAACAATGGCCCTAAGTATTAGCTTCGTAAAAGGAACCGATTATGGGACGTACTCTTTACCTAACTTAACTACCAACTTTATTATGCTAACTCAACAAAATTAATCATATTTAGGAAATATTTCCTTGGAATTTCAAATTTAACTTAATACAAAGGACTGACGAGTAAAAGTAATAAGAAAATAATAATATACAGATTATGTTAATAGATCTCTGAGATATGTTAGAATGTAGTGTTGTACTTAAACTAATAATAAAATTAACAATAAACTTATAATATTTTTTAAAGCAATCATTTTATTGACCATTCCCAAAATTGTGACATGGCATAGAAATTATATTTATTCTTAATATTAAAATCAAATGAGAAAACTATCGATGTCACATCGTTGTTATTGAGAGCTTTTGCTAGCTTATTTAAGGTGTATATAAAAATATCAAAGTATGGAAAACAAGCTAAACCTTGTTTACGGTTGGCATGTCGTTGATGTGGCACTATATTGAAAAGTGTGACCACGACAGCCTTAGTAACTTAAGGCTGTCGTGGCGCAGAGACAGCAGGACTGTAACATGAGGGATGTGGGCTCTATTTCCACTTAATTTCATTGTCATTTAAAATATAGGAACCTACTACAAAATATAGACATCTCATGAACAACTATAACATTCTAACTAACTAACTAACTATACCATAACATGTAATAAAGTGATTACCTAAAGTAAATATGGTGGACAACTTTTATTAACAAATAGGAATAATCGATAATTTAGGACATCGGGGACAATGTAGTGATTCCCACTCGGGCAAGCAACGTTAGTTTTCTTCGCTCCCTTAAGATAAAGCGTAGGATTTGAGAATTGCAAATAAACACGCTATGACTTGAATTTGGGTGGAAAATGAAGTGACACTACGTGCTCTTTCCTTACTTGCTGCGAGATTCAATCACAAAGAGCGGTATATGGAAGCAGTATAATATGGGTCATAAGTCTACGCAAACGAAGATGCGGGAGGTCCGTTATGGCACCTTCTTGCCGAAACACAATACATCGTAGCTATCATCAGGAAGATACAAAAGACCCAGTGATAAGTTATATATTTTACGAGGTTCTCTTTATCTAGGCCATGCCATCCACGAACAGGCGCACCACTCTTTCTCTTAACCAGGATAAAGAGGACAATCTCGAGTAACCAGGATAAAGAGGACTCAAAGGAGTCGGATCGTCAGTCTCATTCACTCCGAACCGGGCGTGTCTTAGTGGATGGGCACTATCTACATGCTGGTTTTGTGTGGCTACAAACTTCCGTCAAATATCTCTTCAAGATACGGAAGCGACGGTATTATGACACTTTATAACTCTTCTGTACGGCCAAAAAGTGCATTGAAGTGGGTAACCTAACATATGCACTCATATATTGACCCAAATCTTTAAATATCATATAACCTTATTTTTTACTTTATTGTTTTCTCTGAAATTTACGAATAGAAAACGTATTAAAATTTACATATTTTTTTTTTCGTTTTAGATTATATGTAATTTATTATTTTTATAAACGGATCTAGTATCAATCTTATACTCAAGTCGTATTACAAAAAAAAATGCACATCATTGTTGTTGTTTGTGGTTCTATTGCAAATTGATGAATACTTGAGTTTCACAAATTACTCAAAACTATTTTACTTATATTTATTTTAAGTTTCTTATAGAGTGTGCCTATGGACAACATGCTATATTAACAACATGTGTCTTTATTCTAGGTTGATAGTTGGCATGCGAATTGCTTCGTAATTAATCGTCTCGTATTAAATCGTTCGCTAAAAAGAAATTTACATTTATCAACAGCGTACATACTGACTTTGATAGGACTGCCTACCCCGATAAATAAGCGAAATTTCTAATTTGGTGATAATTTCACAATCTCTACCTTATTTATCCTTATTTATACAAACGTCTTAACGCTCATTCCTATTCACATGACGTATTACTCGACAGAATTCGATTTGAATCGAATTATTATAAAAATAGATGTGCGTAAATATGTATTAACTTATTTTGCCAACGCTATTACATACGACAAGAAATATTGGACAGTTTTTTAATTGCTCACTTTAGGACGGAGGCTTCAGAGACCAGTACGACATGCCACGTGGAGGTTTTGACGACATGCCGCAGAATCGCGGTGGTTGGGAAGGACCGCGCCAAATGGATGATTATCCTAATAAACGCCGGCGTTTTTAAATAACGCTCGACCGCGGCTCTATACACCTGGGATTGGGGGGGGGGGGGATGGGTTCCACGCCCCTCAATAATTCAGTCTTTGGTTACTGTCACAAGACAGCCATTTAAGTATTTTACTGTTCATTCGCAATCGATCATTCTTATTTTCAAGTCATAGTGCAATCCCAATTTGAAGTAACCAAAGGTTGCGTTACAAGAGATGAGATGCACGGCTTGTGGATGAATTCATTTATGTACTGAATAGTACAATAAGTTATAGAAATATAATTGCGAAGTAAATATTTATATTACTCTTTAATGTTCAAAAAACAAGCAAACAAATTGTTTATTAATTCTAGCTCGAAATGATTTCATCTCGGGCTTGCTGCACTTTTATTTTATATATAGGTTGGTAGAGTATACATAGTATATATAAGTAAGCACATAGTTCCTGCATATGTGTTGCAGACCAATTTTTAATATTGGACGGACTACGTGTCAGATTTAAAAATAATTTTATTATAGTTAGCATGGGACGCTCAAATTGCGTTTTATCCACACGACACCAAGTAATACTGTGTAACATAAAGACTGGTTCACTGCGAATTCTCGCAAGCTGACGCGAAGTCACAAAATGTTTTCATGTGTATACAATAGTTTAACTGAGATTGGTTTTTCTTTGCTTTAATTATTTTTTTTATTGTAAAAATAATTTCTTTTATTAATACCAGCAAAATACTTTTCTAAAATATTTATTGTTTATAAATTATATTCAATATCTATCTTTCTAGTATACGTTGATATAAATACTTTTTTTTTTTGTCTCATCACAAACGGGACACATTCGGCGGAGATTTCTTAGATGCTATTTCTTGGTTTTTGAAAATTACTAATAATAACATTTAATATTTCACATAATAGATTGTTTGTGAGAAGATATGTGTGAGAGGTAAAGTTTTATTGGAAGCAGTATTTGCGATAGTGTTTGCGTAATCTTATGTAAGTTTAATTAGAAATTAATTAGGATCATAAAATCATATTGTAATTTTTTCAAAAGTTCTATAAAATAAATAATTTCTACTATATAAACTCATAGTTTGTGATAGTTTTCTTTTCTACCTGTTCAGTAATAGGGAAATAAGTTTTACGTATAAAGTATTTACGGTTTTCTATAATTATAATTACTCGCCTTTCTATTTAGGTAAACATATATCTTCCCAAAATTGAATTATTCATGTAGTCTTATAGTGCCATTCTTAGCTCATGCTCGTGACTGTATAAGACCTACAAATCTCCCATCATCATCACTTCGCAATAATATTTTGAAATTTATATTAGTGATAAGCGACGTTGTTATGACGTTAAAAACATTTTTACTATTTAATAGTTAATAGATAAAATTCATCTTAATACACATATTTTTTACTTCATTAACAAAGCATTGCTAGTTTTTATAGTTAAAGTTTATAAACGTGAATATCATCTAGCTACTAAACATAAATTGCCATCATCTTTCAAAGTAAAATCTGATACTCTTTGTAAAAGTACTAGAACTTTGTAAAAGGTCTAGCAACATAAGCAGATGAAAATAACACTGCGGTCTAATAATTTGTGTCAGGATTAATTTTACGTTTCCACCAATATAGAGACACACCATTTTTTTTTATCCCTGGCAGGAAAAGGAGTTACAGGAGTTACTAAAGATATCCTTAGAATCATTCGAAAATAGTAAATGAAGACAATTTTTTTAGGGTGTTTTTATATACCACGAGTACGATGTACAGGTTAGTTAGTGGTTGTTATGCGTATAACAAACTTCTATAAATATTGCTAAAGATATCTTCAGTAGATATCAGGAAAAAAAACTTATTCATTATTTCCATGGCAGTGAAGAACTAAATTTTGCAAGAATAATTGTGTAATATTTTTTAACCATACAGGTGGTAATTATGATGACTACTAAACAATTTAATATATTTTTAAAACTTTCCTTTAAAAATTAATTACCCAGAATGAAATTTGAAGATATGCCTTAGAAAAGTAGTGGATCACTGAACTTACGTTGTGAGTGATGTTGTCGTCACTTCAAATTTTGTACAGAAATATAAACATGAAAACTCACACGTAAAGCTTTATCTAAAGGTAAAAAATCTGAGCTTTTAAGATATTATACGAATTTGAAATAAAAATTGTTTATTACGCGCAACGCGTGGAAAAGCTTATTTTCGAAAATTAAGCACTATATTAAAATATATGTACTTAATTTTAACCAGTTTTTTATATATTTTTATTTTATAATTACAGGTAAGTATTATTATATTTTATATATATAGATATAAAGTTGTAACATTCATATCTGTAAGTCTATTTTTTATGTTAACACAATATTTATTGGTTTGTTCTTAGCACTAACTACCTATATAAAAAATAGTATTAGTATATTATTTAGCCAATTCTAAACCATGATCACAAGGATTTAACGTTGTCTGAAAATAAGCTTGGAAAGTTAATGTTTTATGAAACTATTCCAATAATTATTAACAACACTATTTATTTTCATTTATATCTTATATGCATATTTGAATTTTCAATTTAACGAATTCCTTTTTTAAATATGAATAATGGCAACAAAAAATCCAATATAAATGTATTATAGATTTTTTACGCCTTCCATGGATATGATTAGTATAAGTTAACTCTTAACTAAAAAAGGCTTAGACTTGACAATTTTGTTGGTAAACACGACATCTTTATCATTTGTATATATTATATTTTATATTAAGTAAGCAATAAATAGAATATGCTTATATTCCGTTCGAATTATTTCAAAAAACTAAAATAATTTAACGAAAAATGTAAAATGTACATATAACAACAAATAATAATTCTATAATATGGCGCTTCCTCTCAGCTTGTTGAAATTGGATAATAAGCCTTCAATTTAGTCATGTTTATTCATTTACTCTCTAAGTAGAAAAATTAAATTAAAATAATCGTGTATTTACATATATACTCGTAGGTATAGGTAAATTGCATAAGAGCATATCTGTAAAGACTAGAAAAAATAAATGAAAATAATGTGTATAATATACTACAGGTAAGATAATTCTGGCGATAATATGATGATATTATTTAAAACAAATTAAGTTATTGTAAGCCAGTGGTTAGTAATGAAGTTAACCTACGTCCTGCGTTCTATTTGCTTAATATTGAAAGCCCGGTTAGACGAGCATGTAAAATATGAACAAAATTGTAATTATTCTATTTTGCATATTCGTCCACATTTGGGTGAATATTCAAAACACCATTATAATACTTATATGAACTAAGAAAATTGCCATCGTTTCTAAAAGTGCACAAAATCCATTTAAAATTTCGAGCGTTTTGTATCTTCCTTTTCTGTTTTAGTGCTGGTGGGATCGATTGTGATATTTCCGATTCGTATCAGTTTTTCGTGCTATGTGGAATATTGCAACTTTTTCGTCTATTTTAACCGGGCTGTTAAGATAACGTTGCTTACATTTAAATAAATATTAACATGGAATGGGAACCCATCCTATCCAAATTCAGTAATGTAACTAATCCTGCACTTTTGAATGGTCCAATAATTAGAGGACCAGACTCCCCAGTGAAAAGATTTTCAAACAATAACCTACAAGATATTCGACAATAAACATCATCAAATTATTATTTCAAAACTGAATAATTTGTTATTTCTGATTTATATTACAGCTAAATAGTAACATGTACATTGTACAACATTAAATGTAAATTAATTGTTTTCTTTTTATTGCTTTATATTAGGCAGTAGGTATAGTCCATCCATTGATCCGAAAATTGTCGAAAAGTGCGGGATTAGTAAGATTTTACTGTAATTGGAACTTTTTATTTTGTTGATTATTATATCATAGAGCATGCTTAAATTGTCGCTTTAATACAAAAAAGTAATGTCTGTCTAATGGGAACGGAGTGTCTTAACCTACCCTGCTATATGCGAGATATAGCGTGAAGCTAAAAAAAAACAAATACGTAATATTTCATAATTTACATTTTTTTTCAGTTGTATACATTTTTACAGTAAAGACACCAGTGTAAAATTGACATCTTAATAGATTTCAGTTTTAAATGTTCCGTTTATGCATGGACAATAGACAATCGGAAGTCGTTATAATAGGTACAAATTATTATTGACTGTATTTTTTATTATATTTATATTGTAAGATCACTATTTAAGTGACAAGAAGATTATTTCTTTACTTAGAATTTTATCGTAACTTCAAACTGCCAATAAGTTTAAAGGTACTCTTATGTTTTTCTGTGTTCTAAAGATGAAGGTAAACAAGTTATTTAAACTTGGGGTGGGGGACGGGGATTACGACATTTTTGAGAGACAAAAAAAGTCCGTACTAAGATTATAGATTATTACATCTTAATAACTAGTGTTACAATGTACGGCCGCAGGGAATACGGCAATATCTCTATATCGACGGAAAGTAGAGATCAGACCGAGTTTCCAGCTCATGCCGCGGGGTGCGGCGGAGGCGATTTACGCCGTATTAAACAAAATAATCATTGTATTTGTTAATTATAATATGCATTTTCCATTAGGTTGCTAATGCGATTGGAAGAATAGGTATGTAACCATATTTTATATTGCAGCGATATTTCCATCTCCAGACTTAACATGGATGAGATTATGGGCATGCCAATTGTCTAGGTAAATACGACTAACTAATAATATAATAGGAAAAAAAACAATTAAATCCATACTTTACATTGGATTCCGTAGGATCATATTTCTATCACGAACAAATTTTTCACTACATTGGCATATCGGTAGTTCTTCAAACTAAGGTTCTTTCGGTGACAATGAACAAAATGTATTGAGCTTAATAATTAATTGTATCATTTACTTTTATATTCAATTGTTTCTAGTTAGTTGATCACTAAAAATAATAATGTATATTAATTATTTACTTTTTGGACTCTAATTTAATTCACAAAGAATTAAATTAGAGTCCAAAAAGCGTTAATTTCTCAGTATTCTGTGGTTTCTCGAGCAAATTGTAATGCAAATTTCGTTACTTATACATGTTGATCGTAAATGAAATCTAAATTAATCACTTTATTATTTTCTCTTGAGGATGGTGCAATAAGTATTATATATTAATATTGTTTCCACGATTGTACATTTGTTCATTACAAAATTTGCATCCTCTTCAATATTAAATTAGCAATATTATCTAAATTGTCGAATGATAGCCTTTATTACAGTCTGTTGTACCTACTAAACTGGTGTAACGATCTGCTGATCTGAAAGGAAAAATTGCTTTGAAATCAATTACGTTATCATAATCCGGATAAGATATAACATATATGTTATATATTTTAAAATAAATAATGTGAATATACGAAGGCATAACTTTGTTTATTTTTTCGTTGACTGATCTTTTTCGTAGAATAAGTTTGTGTGTTTCAAATACTAATTTATAGGAAAATTCGTAGTAACCATGGTCGTCTGTATTATAATTCGTAGTAATCTTGTCGAATACTGATGGGAGAAGATGAGATGATGATTTATTTAAACAATCTGAAAATAGAAAAATATCAGGGGATCAGAATTATGACACGAGCTGAAAGCGATTTTACGTTTAATTTAAAATCCTGAGAAATATTCACTACCATGGTAAGAAAAGGATGATCCTTATTAACGGAAAATTGACTTAATCAATCACTCAATTTTCTTGGACCATAAGATAGAGCTCTTGACATAGTTCAAGAGCCATTATAATAAAAAAAAATAAAGAAAAAGGAAGATAGGTGCCAGATAATTATCAAGCATTTTGACTGTTCTGCTTAGGACAAACTAAAATACATTGTATTTTTTATATTAGACTGAATTCAACCAGAACGTATAAATTTTTAAGCGGAAATTAGGCTAATTTTTTTCCTTAAATTCCTTAGAGCTACCGATATAATCATATAACATATTTTTTTAAAAGTATGCATTCAAATTTAACAATTTTTAGTACATATATTATTGAAATATGAAATGGGAGGTAGATGTAAAAAAAGTGTATATGTGTTATAAAAATAAAAGTCTTGGTCATTACTTTATTTTCCTACCGAAATATATTTAAAAAAAAACAAATCGTCCCTGTCCCGTATTATGTAAATAATAACATAATACATTAACAGGATTCCTATGGTCTTTGACAAGAACTTTAGTGCTCTTGGCGTTCCGTGGGATAACGAGTTGATTGTATTTGGAACGAACAGTACACATATATAATAATAGAAAAACTGAGTATAAATCGTTATTGTGCACCAAACACAAATGCACCGTCTTAAATTTGTGTATCTATCTCTATATGTTATAACAAATATTTTGAATGCTTTTCAGGTGCTGTTGCTGTTTTATTATCAATATAAATCTAATATTTGAAATAAGTACTTTTCCTTCAAAACTCTGTAACATGTATGTAAAAGTACTAATATAAATGGAACTTAATATTTTAATAATAATATTTAAACAATAGGTGATTATCACGATTGTTGACGGACAATATTTGACGTATATGTCTTTATTGTTGACCAAATAGAGATCTTTTTCTTTTGTTTGCTATAAAGTGCCCTTTCCCGAGTCAACAGGACTGGGCACTGTCGTTTTCCGGAGAGCTCCGTCGTATTTTTTTTTACAGAATGAATAGTCTTACCAAGGAATTTAATTATTTTTAGCAATTAAAGATTCTACGAAGATGTATTATTATGATTGGGAATATTGTCGTGTAAACACGATGTTATTGATTTAATTGCCTCATTTTTCTCTGATTTTCAATTAGCTTGAATAAAGCTTTTATGTCCCTATATCTTTCTTTCGTCTGATTAGACTAAAAATATAGCAATTTTCGTTTATATATTTAATAAAATATACATTTATGGCAGTCGTATTGTAGTAAACCTAGCATCTCATAAGTATATCACACTGCCGAGGATCTTGAAGAAGAAATTTATAAGGACCTCATCGGATTGAGATAGATTTTTGAAAATCGACTTTCCGTACGTCTCTTCAAAGAAGAAATGAACTCATAATGACGGTGTGGTAAGTTAATCTAATATGACCCCTTAGCTTTTCTGACAGTAACTCACTGACAATCTTTGAATGACTTCGTTCAGACATTTTTTTCGAATTTTCGCGCTCTGTCATTAAAGTACGTTTTAAAATCGTATGTGTACGTAATTATATTTAGTTTATTAAAAGTTATCTAAATCTTAGATAGCTATGACATATAAATACTATTATATTTATAATTGAAACATCTACATATCCATCGATAGACGCTAGACGATCGGATATAAGGGATAATATAGGCGTCTCTAAAACGCGCTACTTTCTCTTGTATGACAAGTATATTATGATAACTATTCTCGTATAACCTTAAATTGACATTTTTTCTGATTGTTTCTTAAATTTGACCACAAACTTCTATACCTTAAAAATAAACTTTTTTGTTTTCACTTTATGTTCGGAATATAAATTAACATACATACTGCGAATTAATTTACGATAAAGCCTTTAAGTAAAATATATTAAGCAATTTTACTTAGTTGTATGTTATACTAAATAAAGACTAGATATTGTAGATTTATTATGAATTTTCTTTTTATTAATTGTTTTTAACATTTATCTTTTTTTAAATAGATTAGTTAGTTCGATATAAATAGTGAAAATACAATTGGATGAGTAAAAGCTGCATATTTGATGATTCTCAATAATTATAAGTGGTGTAAAAGTTTATAAATACATACAGCTGCTTATTTTGTGCTCGCCACGACTGCTTATTATCTAATTCTATTCTAGTCCCGTTACTTTGTTTCCTTGCCAAATTCAGAAGCCTCCTAAGAGCTTCGGATTTCCACATCTTTTTATAAATCCGGTAAAAATACAAATATATTTTTACTGAATATAAGTAGGTAAAATAGGGAAATATATATTTTTTCATGAAAAAATATACAAATTATGGCGTTGTTAATTTTAGCTAACATTACTATAAGAAGATAGTATTCATTGTTCATGTAAAATCATTTTACATTATATGAATATTTTAATATTGGCCAAGGAAAATGGTCGCTTATTCTTCATTATTTTATACGTTCTGCAATAGTAACATGGATATTACAATTAGTCTCGCCATTTGGCGGCGTTGTATGTAAATATAATCTTAATTTACATTATCAAGCAGCAACACTTGTAACTAAAACAAGTAACAAAAAGCAACTTTTTAAAATATACAGGAGTTATTTTCAGGAGGAATTATCTTACTACATTTCTTTTTTAGTTAGGCAATTTTCTTAACAGTTTGGTGTATATAAAAAATTCCGAATATCATATAAATTCTAGATACCTATTTTACTATTTTTCATATCGGGAACCGCCGTAAGTAACAAAGCGTTTCTGGGGTCCAAAGAGTTTGTCAAATAAATAATTAATAAACTCACTCCCTCCTCATAAATGTAGACGAAATATTTTATAAAGTTTAAATATGTAGATGTGGGTATAAAACATTCTTGGACAATCCTTGCTATGAATTTCCATTTGATGTTACTTGGCGACGAGGTCTATCTGAAACAATTTTTCGTTTCGTATTTTTATGAAATATTTTTTTGCAATCACTTAAAGATCGACTTCACTTATTTTTATCAAGATTCTTATCACCGTTAAAAAATTATCTTTGAAATTGAACACATTGTTCGTTTTACATCTCTAATATAGATTTGTATTTTACAGGTGTCAGTATTTAGCTAGATGTGGATGTCTCATATTTGTATAAAGGTAAGATCTCCAAATCTCTGCATATTGTACTAAAATTAATATTAAATTTATATGAGATTAACATTCTAAAATAATTACATTTTGCGATAAAACGAGAAAGGACATTTTACCTTAAAATATATATATATTAAGTTTAACTTCAACTTTTAACTCTCAAAATTGTAATTAATAATGTGTTGTTTATCCTCAGGTCGTCTAAACATCCTACATCACGAACATTCTAACAAGATGGTCTTGTTATGCGAGGTAGGATATCTTTTGTTTTCATAAATTTTAACTATTGACAAAATAGATGGAAAATTATGATAATTTAAGTTATTTTGTCCTCTTTTCCTGGCTGCTGCTTAATGTTGCGTAAAATCTATAATATGAATTGACAAGAACTTTATCATTTTCGGCTAACAATCTACATAAATATCTCCTCTTAAAAATTATATGATTTATCGATTTTATTTCTCTTACACACTTACTTATTCAATATTTTAAAGTTGAATTGAAATGTTACGAGATCCGTTTCCGGAATCCATAAACAGACTACTGAGATTTCTAAATTTGTAGCGCGCTTCATATCAATGTTTGACATGAAAATCAAACGATGAAAATGCTAAAATGATAAAGTTTGTCGTCTCAATAATACTATTTTAACATTACTACTTGTATAAGAATATTCCTAAACAAAAGCATCTTGTTCGCAGAGCCTGAGGCGGACGACGCGCGACTTTCCGCAGGAGTCGCCGTTGCTTTTAATCTTTAAATACTTTTACAAGTGTCCACACATAATATTTGATCTTATATGCAAAATTTCGCATTTATTCGAGTATTAGTATAATTTTAGACAGAAAAGTCAAAAATATTTATTTTTCTTAATTACTCGTATGTTTCTTTTTTTATAGACAACCGTAATATTTGCTCGAATAGAACGTATACATTTCTAATTCAGTAATTTTTATGTAAGAAATTGCTGTAGTTTAATTTTCATATCATATTAATATTTTATTATATTTATTTTCTCAACTGTAACATTTACAGTAGACTTGCTTCACAACACGATTAATCATATTATAATATGTTGTTTAAATAGTAAGGTTGTTTTGTCGATATAAATATTCAATTGTGATTCCATACTATAAAAAATAATTTTAATGAATTTCATTGTAACAAAAAAAATATTATAATTCAAGTTATATTCTCCTTTCCATCGATGTTTCGCAAACGCATAATAAAAATACGAACACGGAACACACAGAATGCTTCGGAGCTGTTGCAGTATTTATAAAGGTTAGTTTAACTTATTTCTTTTTAACTTAAATAAAAAGAAGATACATTTTGTGTATCAAAGTAGAAAATGATGATTTTTTATATTTTTGTCTTCTTTTCCCGACTGATGCAATAATGCAGATACTTAACATAATCTGATTAAATAACCATGTAATTAAATGTAAAAAATGTTTTTGTTTTAAATAATTTTGAACTATTTTGTTTCTTTCCAGATTGGCAGATAGCAAAAATTGCTATAGTTTAGTTACGTACGTCCGTAAATGATATAAGTGTTGTTATAATTTTAAAGTTCCTACAATTGTTAAAATGTCATAGTTTTTAAAATATATTTGTTAGAGCTTACATTATGTTTTATTACATACGGCATTGTATAGAATATTTTTCAGTTTATTGCATTGTTTCTTACATTGTTGTCAATGGGACAAGCATTTGACATTTACTATTTGCGATGTTATTTTTATAATTTAATAAATAAAATATAAAATAAATAAATTTATTTAATTTTTTTTAAATTAAACAAAGGCTTTTTATTTTGCAATATGAAGATTAACCAATAGGCGTTCAACATTGTGTCGAAGTATATAATTATAATTTATAATCTTACTTTCAATCTTTGATTTATCCTTTGTTATTCAAATAATTCCATAATATCATCCTGTTCCATTATTTTTATATATGATACATATTAATCAGCGAATTTAAAATGTTCCTAATATTTATATATGTAAAATAAGTCACCAATAATAATTTCAAGTGTAAAATTTTTTTATTAGTTACTTTTTGAGAGGACACTTGCTCCCAAGATTCCATTAATTTTAAATATTTAGGATCTGTATTTACTTTACGTACCTACATTTCATTATTATTATTTTTTTTGTAAAATTTATTATTATTTAATAATGACTGACATATGTTTTACAAATAATTGAACCTCAATGTTAATAGTTATAATGAGATACGATAGAGGTACATATTATTATTTATGCTAAGTAAGGGGATATCAGATTATTAATTTCGAAGCCAAGACTAATCTTGTTAGAAGGGTATAAAAAAACCATTAAATAAAGGAAAAAAATCTTTTTTATTACATATATTTCATATTTTTCCTTCCGTCTGAAATGTTCCTATTAAAATACTAAGCATATTTTGATTCATTTCGTGTATGTAAGTAGTAATTCCCTCTACTCCCCACGCTGACAGGGTATCCCATAGAAGTAGGTTTTTCAGTACACTGGCCGTCTTGAAATTTTTCCCAACTCTCGCAAGGATAAGCTAGGAAACCAATACTAGCATCATATGCAATTGATTCTTCAAAAATTTCATTTGCTCTACCGTGACTGCACGTATCTAAAAATACAATTCAAGCTAAGAACAAATTTGGACCCAATTCTCAAATTAATAAAATACATGTTTTAAACGTGAAAGAATTTTTGACAATCGCAGAATAAAGTGAATGTTAACTTACTTAATTATTAAATCTATCACGAATTATAATAATATACTTTTCAGAAACGCCCATAAATAAATGCCGGCTGGTTAAAAGTGGTAGAATGTTTGTCCCAAAAGTGCCATTTATTTTCACACCACAGCTTAAAGATGTTGTTACCTAATTTTATGTGTTTCGTAAATTTTGATGTGTAAAAATTTGGTACATATTAATTAGATTTCGAAACTTACCGGCAACTTCTCGAGCACCGTTACATCCTGGCTGCATGGGATGTCCATTGTTCGGATAGAAATCAGCATCACCGTGACTGTCTTTATAGCCGTAAACTCCTCCACAAGTGTGGAGTATATCTACAAAGTCCGCATCATCCGCATTGAGACTAAAATCTGGTGGCATTGTTGGTACTTCAAACAGCGGACGTGCTGGATCCAAGCCTATACACACAATAATTGTTAAAATGCAATATTGTTACAGTACGGTCAACAACTAGTGGCCGCCCTGAAGTTGTTTTCTGAACCTAGGCGCATTCTCGGGAATAAAACATTTAAAAGTAAGAAAAATCCTAAAATCAAATCTGCGCAGCCGTCTACAGCTAACTTCAGGGCGACCACTAGTTGTTGACCGTACTGTACCTTCATTGAGACATAGATATGTACTTACCTGTAACACGGTCAACTTGTCCATCTAAAAACATGCCAGCATAGCCCATGACCTGTGCTCCCAGGCTGTGCCCTATCAAATGAACATGGCTTGAGGGTTTGTACGTCATGTTAATACTTTTAAGTAAATGCGCCACTTTCTTTCCAACATAGCGGGTGCTAAATGCTGCATATGGGTAAATTATATTTTTAGATAATTCACTCCAGTCTACGGTAATTACGTTTAAATCGAATTCTCTTAAAAAAGAATTCTTTATGTTCTGTAGCCAAGTCATGTTCTCTGTAGAGAGCCATCCGTGTGTTATCACTCTGATATCATTTAAGGTATTGAAATTAACACTATGAAATGTATCATTATTTTTAGGAATCACTATCTCTTCTGGCTCTCTAACGTTCTGCCTAGAAGGGAGACATCGGTATAGTAATTGTCGTACTTAATATCGCACCCTTATATTGAAATTTAATCTTAAAAGTTAAAACCTGACCATAATGGGTTAAGGTGCGATAATTTCTTGCGAAGTATAGATAAAATTTATTAAATAAATAAAAGCTTTTACTTTAGATCAACTTTCTGATTTTTCCCATATACCTATGACGCAGTAGACAGACAGAATCTAACATCAAGATACGATGTTCACTTTCCGAAACATAGCGTTAGTCGGGCCCTTCTACGTCGGAAAAATTGAAATAATTGTAATATAAATAATCTCTCGAATAGGAATCGAACCCACAATTATACACCTGCGCTATACGCTGTGCAACTGCACTTAGATTCTTGTATATCCTGTACAATACTGGTAAGCTTAATCTTAATAATCATAAGGCTATGAGTACTTTACCTGGTATATAAATAAAAATATGCACCACCGAAATGCATATCATGAGTGTTTCGAGGAATGGAGGAGAAGTTCATGATGTGATTTATGCCATAGTCATCTACGAAATAAAGCCAATCAGTGCCGTAACCTGGACCATATTCGATTGACACACATCTGAACACAGTAAATTCTGAAATATTTTCAAACGAATTAATATTTTCTTTTTTTTAACTCTACAGTTAGTTATATTCTATACTTACCTAAAATGCACAATAAAGTTATAGTTAATTTCTGATGGAACAACATTTCTTAATTTTCACTGTTAGAATAAAATTTAACGCAAGCATTTGGCATTTTTAAATATTCCTGCCTATCATATAATGACTTCCGCTAGAGTAAAATGCTTTTTGCTGGTGGAGCATTGGCAGATAAGAAAAATATTTTACGGTAAAATTAAGCAATATTTTTCACAAATTAAAAATGGCTTAACCTTAGCTAACTTTATACTTACTTTATATGATGTCTTCAATTTCTTAAATAAAATATTTTTTGGGGAATTTATAAAGTAGTCAATGATTTTAAATCAACATCAAACTACCGTCTTCGACTTGTCTATTGCCTATACTGCCTATAGTATACTTTGAATTTGGTGGATACGTACCTATTAAGTTGTGAGTATTATTACAGTTCCCCTTTTTTAAACTACTTTTTTTTCCTTTGGCTTCCTTCACGTTGTATTCCGTATGTATTAGGGTAAGCAGGAGAGCGCCTAAGTGTTAAGACCCCTCTCCACCTTTCGCCGACTTCTGGAGACAATGCGTGTAGAGTAGCGAAACTAAATTCACTCAAACTCTAAAAGGCAAAGGGCGGCCTGGACGATAGAGTGAAGAAATAAAAATATTAACTATTTCATTACCTCGAGTGGAAATCGAACCCACAACCAGTTGCGTTTACAGTCTCACGCTTGTGCCCTTGCGCTTTACGATTTGAATGAAACTACAGTACCAGTGCCTACTGTACAGTAATGTATTTCTCAGAGGGAACCTAGTGTTGAGACACGCCATTCCCAGCAGAAATTTCGAAGCATTAAGTGTGTGTAAGTTTGCCTTGTTACCAGAGCGCAGAAATATGAATATTAAATTCCCCCGAGTGGGAATGGAATACCGAACTGTCGCGCTTACAGTCATACTACGTTAGTGAAATGTAATGTAAATAAAATGCATTTTTTAGCTTAACTCTGTGTCAGTAGGCAGAGAGAACCTGGGAAACTAGTGTTGAGACACTCCGTGCCCATTAGGATTTTTCTGTTCCTGTACATTTTCCGCACTATTCTGAAGGCATTGCGAGCTGAATGGCAGAACTCAACGCCGCACTAAGAAATGCTAAAAAAGGTTTATAAATAAGACACAAATGAAATCATAGCAACGTTATTGTATTTTTATTTTTTGAATTGAATCCTTTGCGTGCTTACACAGTAAACACTGATCTCAACACTTATAACTAAAAATATTCTAAAAACAAAATAAAGGATACCAAGTTAAAAAATAGTGGCATGTGCAGATGGCTCGTCACACCGCGGCGAACTATACTTATTTACATACGTATTGCGTTCGCTGGAGTAACCTTTAAAAGTGCTAGAGGTCCTATACTTTGAATATTGAAAAGAAAATGTCTCTTACTGTGCTGAGATATTGTGCAAGATGCCTTAAGTTTTTAACATGGGTGCCCCTGTTTCACCACATTATATATTGCCAATGTGCACATACGAGTAAATTACTCTCATACATTTTTATATAAACTGATATATACGATAAAAGTTATTATATTAATCTAGTATATTGCTATCTTTTTCATTTTAGTCTATAGAAAATGTCAACTGACTTAGTGCTTTATTTATAATTTTTAAAATTTTGCAGTCAAATAAAGAATTATAATGTAATTGTAAATGAAATTTAAAAATTTCTTCTAAAATCAAGTTCTAAATAATTATTTAACCGTGTAATAAATTGATTTCGATACTTGATTACTACAATATTTTAATATATTACGATCGGGAAGGTTAATTCATAATGGAGACTAGATATCACATGGTTTGAGCTATATCGATTCTTACTTTTGTTTCATATTCACGTAACTACAAAGTACTTTCAGTGTGAAATTGCTTTTAAAAACGTGGGGAATTACGTATTGCGTATAGAAATTAAATATAACCCATAGACCACTTGCAATAGAAAACAACTTATTGTCACAAATAGAAAACAATATCAACTGCAACATTAAACATATAAAATAACAATAAATTGAATAAAATTAAAAAGTTATTACATAAAACTATTAATAATAAAGGCATACACACCAACTTCGATTGATTGATATCTCAATTTAAATGTGAGGCGCCCTGTCGCTTGGGGGGCCTCGTCCAGTTGGTCAGTGGGATAGTTTATTGCACAAATAGTCGATACTAACGAGCTAATGTAACGCTAGGCAGGTTCACCTAGAAAACAATCGAAACGGGTAAGTTTCCCTACTGAGTACTGAAGTGAGGATGCATCGCGTATCGCGGATCGCAGCTTAACCTATCGACCGGCAGTGACCTGAGTGATGTCTCGCGCACTCACACTCCGCACGCGCTCACGCACACATACGAGTACACTACACCTTAATATACTACCTATCTATTTGTATGAGTAATTTAACTTCAATTTCTTTAAAGCGTACATTTTATACTTATATTTTAGGAGGTTCTTAACGATATTGAAATTTCGAAACATTTTCCCCAAAAAAAGATATACAAAAATTGTGTAAAACTCATACATGCAAGGAATATCAAACGTTTAGTTTAGTTTGTAAATAATTCTAATAAAACTAACGACAGTCTTCGTACTTGACTGGACAATAAATAATATTTTAGGTTCACAGGTGGGATCGCTTGAGAAACCGAGTGGTCGTGACTCGTGCTACTTAGATGTTGAGTTAAATATGCCTTCGCGTCTTGTTCTACATTCAATGATGAATACAAAAAGATATCGCTTTAAGGAAATCCAGGATATTACAGCGAACTTATTGAATATCGATATTGGTTTGGTCAGAATATGCATAATTTGATTGAGCACCTTTTTATAGCGTTTGTGCCACTTGGTTACGTTCAGTATAATTAGTGTAAGAAGTCATTTTTATAATAAACTCTAAATAAAATTATACTAGTGCCTCACATTTACTGGCTTAGTTCATTAGAACCTCGTTCACGTAATACCTAAATAAATAAGTGTATAATATAATATCTAATATGTTTTTACATATGTACAATAAAAATAAACAAAAGAGGTACACAACGAATAAAAATATAAATTTGTACTTAAAAAAAATCCTTTTTAAACATAAAACAGTCATAACGGTCCTTGCTCGATCTATGTAATATAACCCTAAGTCTAACTAAGATTATTTGTGTGTATATAATACGAGTGCGCGCATTCGACGCGGCCCGTCGGCGTCGAATGCGCGGAGTCTCACTAACTTTTAATTGTACGTAATTAGTTAATAATAACTACAATATAATATTGGTATGAGCGGTTTTGTGGATGCTTCCCCGCTCATACCTAAAGCGTTTAGGTGAACGTCAGCTCGCACTGCCTGCCTGCCCTCTCCAGCTCTGGTCAGCCCAGCCGTGTCGGTCGGCGTGTCGTACAACGAGTACACTCTCGGTAAAGAAACGAAGCTTTCGGTGACGATTCGCGAGTTCTCGATATGATCGCTTAAACTTGCAAATATCACAATGAAACAGTTCCGACTAAAACTGAAAACGTTACAATTACATCGAACCGTTAATTGACATTATTTAGTTGTTGGTAAGCAGCCAGTGCGATCGCAGCACGCCACTGCATCCACAGACACACGTATGTACAGAGAGTCACTACTCCAGTCCACCGGCGCTCGGCGTCTCACGTATAGCATAGTAGACGGCACCAGAGACTGGCGACCGAGGTGGGATATTAACACTATGATAAACGCGAACTAAAAGGAGTTCTTCGGAAACCAGGGAACGACGGCCGCTCCGCCTTAAATCATATAAATTAGATCGTTACCGCTACTTAAACAAATAAATACATAACAATTACAATCGTACATACAACCTACGCGTCATTAGTCTTTTGTTAAATTGACTTATAAAATGAATGTAGGGAAGTGTACTTTTACATAAAAAAACATATAAACATAAGTAACGAGTCGTGTCGCCTAACGCCGTGGCGCACTCAGCAGACGGTCTCGGCGGGGGCGAGGGGCGCGAGCGGCGCGGCGGGCGCGGGTGAGCGCCGGCGCTGCGCCTGGCGCTTGCGGAACTCCAGAAACTCCTCCTTCATGGCACGCACGCGTGCCTCTACCGCGCCCGCGCCCCCTGAGCCCGCCACTCCGCCCGCCGGCGTGGACGCACGGTCCCACTCGTAGTGCACGTCCACGGAGCCCGAGCCGGGGCGCGGCGGTGGCGGCGGCGGGCGGTAGGGCGGCGGCCGCCACTCCGCCAGGCTGCCGGTGCGGCTGCTGCGGTTGTGTTGAGAGGATGCGTTCTTGCTACCGAACCCGCTGGAGGAGGACCTGCTTTCGGGCGAGGCCTCGTGCGGGGTGTCGGCCAGTGGACGGGGGCGCGCGTGGCGAGGCGGCGGTCGGGGCCGCGGCCGGCTGAGCGCGCAGAGGCGCGTGTGCGGCGCCTCCAGCGAGGCCACGAGCGGGCGCGAGCGGAACGACGGCGGCGTAGGAAAGGAGCCGTCCGCGGAGCTCGGGAAGGGCACGGAGCTGAGGTCGGAGATGTGCAGCGGGGACCAAGGCGTCCAGGCGGGCGCCCACACGGGCCAGGGCGGCCAAGGAGGCCAAGGCGGCCAGCGCAGCGCCAGCGTGGGCGAGGAGGCGCGGAACAGCGGCGGCGCGGCGGGCGGGCTGAGCGGCGTGCGCAGGCGCGGGAGGAACCCGCCGTCGTCGGTGGAGGGCGCGGGAGAGGCGGAGGGGCAGGGTGAGGGAGTGGGGGGCAGGGAGGGCGCGGGGGAGGCGGACACGCGCCGCACGCCGCCCCAGCGCCGCGGCTCGTCGCCGCACCGCGACGCCGGCCAGATCCAGTTGGCCGTGAATCGCAAGCATTGGACTATACTCGATATTCCGCTTTCTCTAAATCTAAAAAAGAAAATAAATAATCGTAACTATTTGTACTTACTTAAATACAGCTGTTAGGATACTAAATATGTCCTCACCTGATTTCCTATTATAAGCAGCGTGAAAAGTTAAGCAAACATTAATCAAATAAGTCTTTGTTACTTAATAGTTGCGCCCACCGCGGCGTAGTGGTACTGCTTGTCAGTATATATTGTAGATTGGATCCCCACACAGGGGAATAAATTATTTTCATTCCAATATTAATATGTATGTCATTTCGTACTAGTTATTTAAGAAATGAAATAACATAGTTTTTATTGTTCAAAACTTCGTAATCGTAGTAGTTTCTTGAAAATAATTTACCTAGTTGTTATTATATTTATGAACTAAATGCTCATTGTTATTGCTTCGTTGATGTTAGGTGAAAACTAAAATAATAATATTAACTTTTTTTTTTCAACTTAAACCTGGCGGTAACCAGAGAACAACCGTTTCAGTCTCTGCATATCTCTGCCTCGTCTTCTGTCATCAACCTTCTCATACAAGCACAGAATACTTTAAGGAAATTCTTTCGTCACATTCCTCTCTGATTGGAGGTTCTTGAAGCTTTCAGTTGTCGATAATTCAACTCCAAGTTTAGACAACCGTGCACTATGCTATTCCACATATCAGTTCAAGTCACCAAGCTGCTGGCTGACGATACTGGCGCATACTCCGCTGACAAGACTGTTCTTGTTATTCTCAGCTTGAAGCGAACCCAAAGCAGATTCAACATGAATTGTTTTTTTTTCAGCTTTACGCTATATTCCATACAAAAGGTAGGCAGAGAAAACCTAGTGCTAAGAATTCTTGATTACGTGTTGAGCCGTGGAACACAACGCCGCGCTCTTGCCTTAGTACCAGTAAATATATTAATTTCCGTAAGTGGAAATCGACTCTACAAACGACGCGTTCAAAGTCACACGCTTGTACCACGACGGCCACGACGGCCAACATATAAAAAAACGAAATATAAAAAAAGTGCGCTTACTTTTTAAAAGGCACTTGAGTGCTGTCAGCGGCGCGAAGGTCTGTGAGTCGCGCAGCTACCATGTTGTATGCTGCAACCGAATAATTTCTGGACATTAACGTAGTGTCGACTGGTAGTTCGTGGAAGCGCACGCGGCCGCCGCCCGCCCCCCAACCTTCACCTCTAAAGCCCTCTCACCGACAGTAGTACCACACACCATATTGTCAATTTAAAAGCGATATCCACAAGAAACGACTACTTTACTTAAAATATTATTGTAAGATTGTTTCACAAGAATTTTTTATAGTCTCTATCGTAAATGAAGAAAGTTGTCTTTTCTGGTGTAGTAAAATTAAATGATACAAGAGAAAAAAAATGTTTAAAGGGCGAAGAAATAATATTGAAGCTGAATAAATATAGTATCATAAAATAAATGAGCTTCAGATATTATATTTATAAATAATTAAAACAAATATTTGTTTTTTTTTTAATTTAAAAGCAAAAATAATCAACAGCCAATCTATATGTCGTTATATTTTTAAAATTCTGTATTTATAAAGAAATACTTGTTAATTGCTTATAATCGTTTAAGTATTTACTATTTATCCTAAATTAACAACAAAACCAATGTGTGTATCATACATATTTTCTATTAAACTTGTGTTATTAAGCGATCTCTCAAGCCCCACGTCGATAGTAGTAGGACAAAAAAATACCTTAGGCGGTTAAAGTGTAAAATACATAATAAATATATATTCTATTAAATCTATTCTAAATTATTGTTTAATATGATGAATATGTACGTTTTATAAAGCAAAAACAAATAAAAAAGCAAAAACGGTAAATGCACGTTGTTATGTTCTGTTATACAAAGCTAATTGAAAATGATCACAAAAACACAAAAACAAAACCAACCAACTATCATTACCAAAATCAAAGCTTGTGGAAGAAAAGCGAAAATTAAGGTCAAGCATTTGTATAAAACCATAAATTATTGAGAAAAAATATCTTAAGACTATTTTATACGAATCCTAAGATATTTATTTTATATTTAAAAAAAGAAAATAGTGGAAGTGATAGAGACAGCTTGAAAAATGAAAAAACCTACACACATAATATACGAGTATATTTCAAACGATTGGGCGGTACGCATAAAATTTTCTAATAAATAGTATCACGCCCCAAGATTGAAATGCACTTAGAGCCAATTATACTTTACTAAGATTGATTTTAATGGATTTTTTCTTATAAATCAAGTTCCTAGTCTTATATACATTTGGTAAAAAAATATATTTCATTTTAATATATAAAGTATGCGTAAAGTCGACAAAATGACATGCAATAATTCATAAACAAATATTTAACATATAAAAGGTATTATGGATGATATAAAATGTACCTATAATGAATAAACAAATCAAAAGTTTGCGACAACGGTGCTTGCTTCGTTATCGACAATATGGTAAACGCGTACTCTTTTGAAGACTTTTCTCCATACTATTTTCTAAGATCACAAAAAACTCATCTATGATAATGTTTTTTATTATTTTTTGATATCAGTCCGCAGAAAGAGAGTGTAGGTGCGGGGCGGCGGTACGGCGGCCGCACGCCGGTTCTCACCTTTCTCCTGCTTGCGGCGCTTGCGCTTGTTGCATATCTTGACGGCACACACGGACAGGATGATGGCCACTATGAAGAACAGAATGCCGCCCACGACGCCCGCCGTGATAGCTTTGTGCTTGACGCGCGCTGGCACCGGGAACTTCACCTCCTCGGAGCTCTCGTAGCTGGTCGCCGAGTTCGCTAACACGCGGAAGTAGTACGTCCTTCCGCCCACTAAGTTTTTCACTAAAATGAAAAATATGTCCACGTTTAGACATTAATTAGCGTGCTGTTTTCGATAGATTTGTCAATAGAAAGAATAATTGTTACAAAACTAATATATTTTTAAAATGTTATTAACACACTAAGAAATGGAAAATATTTGATGTCATTTTTTCATTTTGCCGTAATCCTTGTTAGGTAAAAATAAATGGAAAATTAGAGAGCAGAGTTGACTCTGTTATAACGTTGTAACGGTAACACACTTTGAAAAATTGTCTATGATCGAAAATATGATATTTATATTCCATTGACACTTTATAAGCCCACCAAGTTGTGGGTAAATCGAATGTGCAATTGGTCTAACCAAACCGCTGTTAAACTCTTGATATTTCCAATAGTGGATTTCACCCACAAATTGAAAATTAAAGTAAAGTGTCATGACACTTGACACTAGGTACTTTGCGTACCCTGATATCCTAGAAAAAGTGAAAACCTGCACTGCAAAGTAAAAATACCTAAATAACTAGTTTCCTCGGGCCGTATCTGCCCTCGATTTAGCGTTTTCCATTGCGCGTCGGTGCGGTACTTTATCGTGTAGTACTGCACTAAGTGCGAGCGCTCCACCGGCGCCTGCCACGTGATCAGGAACCCATTGTGCACCTCCGTTACCGTCAGGTTGCGCGGTGGACCTGACTTCGGACCTGAATAAAATAAAATTTCATGTCAAATGATATAATCAATTTTAACCGGATTAAAGACTGAAAAGCTTTGGTGTTTTTGGACGTTTTACATGAAACTATTTTAACCTGATTGATGGCATGTTTTTATGGCTTAAGAAAAAAAAGCTTAGAGAAGCAGAGATAAATAATCACTTTAAACTTGAGAATTCTTTATACACAATTTCATATAATATCTACATATTTACATTTTATTACTTTTGTTACCACAACAATTACTTTAATATTATGTACACTACAAAGGTTAGTTCTAAATACAATATTAGTGCAATATACCAGATCCCTCGGGAGCATTTTGAAATATCTTCTCATCGACGGGTCCCGGGGCGGTGGGGGTTGCTTTCGGTTTGGCTCCCACATCTACAAAAAGGTTATTTCAGTTACGTTAACACGTAACTGTATAGCTACTAGCCTACTACTATAAATTTGTTAATGTTTGTTAATCATATATACTACGTAGCCAAAGTGTTGGTTTGCATAGTTAATTCTTACCGAGGGTCCTGATAGTAATGGCTTTGCTCATCATCCCTTCACCAATTGTGTTTTTGCTATTTACTTGAAATTCATACGTGGTCCCTGGTTGAAGCCGGTTTATCGTTACCTATAAAATAAAACCTTGTAACGTAGCTTGCATTGGATATGGAAGCGGACTTTACTTAATAGTTGAGGCCTAAGAATTGCCTAAATAAAAACAGAACATGTTCAAATTTATGTTGTGTTTGTGTAACGGAATTCAATTCCTACACGGCAGAATTAATTGTTTTTATTTCCTTGCTCTTGTAAGACTAAGCGCGGCGTTGAGTTCTGCCACTCAACACGCAGTATGTAGAAAATGGGGCAGGGGGGCCGTTCCGCTGCACATTCCACTCCGTCCTTTATTCAAGGTTCCCCTTGTCTAACATGCTGCATACTGTAAAGCTAAAAAATATATACTTACGGAGGTAGCACCAGACGGCGTCACAGGAACTTTCGTCCACTCTGAATACCCAGCCTCTCTATACCAAATAGTATAATCCTGCTTGTAGTCGGGCCCACCAGCGTACCCGGGCTGCCAGCGCAACGTCACTTGGAACTCCGTCGCGGTCCCCGAAACATTGTACGGGGCGTGGGGTTGAGTGCCTTCGATCACTAGTTGAGTATCCGCTACTATTGTGGCTACCTACGATTGAAACATTACTTCGAAATTAACATATAAGACCTATATATGCCTATATTTTTATTTTATTTCATAATTTATTTGAAAAGTTTTATATAAAAGTAGATGTAGGGCATTCGAGTAGGGGAGTTTTTTGGATAAAGTGAATTATTAAGTATTATGTTTGAATGATGTGGTAAGATTGCTATAGAACCGGTGAGGCACCTCGTTGGACGCGACGCACTGGTAGATGCCGAAGTCCTGGCGGCGCAGCGTGTCAATGGTGAGGTTACCGCCGAGAGCGCGCACGCGCGTCTTCTGCAGCGGCAGGCCGTCGCGGCGCCGCCACGCCACGCTGGGCCGCTGCGTGCCCTCCGCCTCCTGCGCGCCGCAGTGCATCTCCACTGACTCGCCCACCTATTTTAAATTATTTGTGCTAGGTTATACATTTCTAAACTTCATACTTTATGCCTAACAGGATAGCCAGAGAGCCCGGTCCGCCAAGCGTTATGGCCGCTGTCTCCCTCTTCATACATGCTTCTTCGATTTTTTTTTCGGTCTTAAGGTTAATGCTGTTAGCCCTATTGGCCTTTACAGCGACACCGGGTGGGTAGGGAAGAGGGTACT
>FAPJ01016318.1:0-11629 GCA_001485985.1 Heliconius ethilla aerotome | reverse complement strand
TTTGTAATATGCTATCATTACAGTTATTTTACAAAGAATATTATAAATCTCTAATCAATAATTTAACATTTGAGGCTGTTTTTGAATGATTGAATTAAATTATTCATTGATATCAAAACATTTGACTGTCAGTCAATTCTGTTTATTAAATGAATAATAGTAGTTCAAGCCGGCAAAGCCGCGGGCGGGCCGCTAGTTAATAATAATTACATTCATACGTGGTCGGAGCGCCTGGATGGTTTCCAGCGCGAGTTCGGGTCCCGCTACGTCCAAATATTTACACGTTTTCTAAATATGTATTTTTTTCCTAAGTGTGGAATAACACTTTAAAAATGTTAAAAATATTTAATAAATATAATTCTCTCTTGTCAGATAATTCTTAGCAATTATCATCACATATCATCACAAACATTCAATTCATTCATCACAAATTTGTAAAAATCTCTCTATATAGATGCTTACAACATAAATAAGTTGTAACAAGCGTATAAGAATTTCGAAGTAGCTTGATGATAACATATGACTTAGTGGTCAGAGCGCCTGATCGGTTTCCAGAAGGTGCGGGTTCATATCCCACCACGTTCAAATCTATTTGTTATTACTACTTACTAAAACAAAGATTTAAATTAAACTCCCTAACCGGATTTATTGCATAGGCTTATAAATCACTTTCAACACTAAGATCGATTTTTATATATCAATAATTTAATAATTTTAAATTAAAAAATCCTGTATTTGGTCAAAATTTTTATTTCATTCAAGAAAATAATTTATAAACATTCAGTCACATGTAATAGAAACAGTTGAAAGAATGAAGTAAAGAATGCTGCCACTATGTACACAAGATATAAGTCCATATTCAAAAAAAAAAGAAAAAAAAAGCAATCTTCCTTACAATCTTAACAACAATTGTGCTTGGCATTAAGTACTTTATAACACTGACAATTTAGAAAACAATTATTCCTTTTCAAAAGAAATTAAAAATCCAACAAAAGCAATTAAAACATCTTAACCATTAACTATTGTCAAAATTTATGTATATTTGTATAAATGATTTAAAATCAATGAAAAAAATCTCATCAAAATTGTCTATTTAACATCTAATGCTTACTATTCTAAATAATACAGATAAATAACAATTCATACGGTAAACAAATGATGATCACAATGTGTTGCCATAATCAAAAATAAATTATGCCTTTTGTCCAGATTTAATAGACCAGAATTGTTTGATAGAATTGGCAATACCAATATCGTGGGTGATGATGTAGAAAAGTCCTCCGAGGGTGGCAATAGAGATGAGGTAGACAAGGCCTATGGCCATTTTAGGTATGATAGGCCCAAAAACGCCAGCGCGGACATAATCTACTGCAATGGCTTCTAGACCCCTTTGAAAGAAATACTTTTATTAGAAAATAATTCATCATCCAGACACTATTGTGGGACAGCTTCTGACAATGTATATGACAGCTGTGAAAAGCCATTAATGAATATTAGGCGAATTGTGGCACAGGAAATTAATATTTTCATTTCTTCACTCTGGCAGCTAGACAAAGTGTAACATTGAGATCATCCACTTTACATGCAATGACAAATTTGGCGGAAAATATTACTGAGAAAGGAGTGTCTTAACACTAGGTTCTCGTTTAGGTTTAGAAGTCACTGCTGTCTACCCTGTCGCGTGCGGAATGCAGTGCAATAATGCTATAAATAAAAAGGCATAAATTCAACTATACATAGTTGAAGTGCTCAATAATTTGTATATAGCTACTAAAATATTACAAGAAACTGGATTTTTCAGGAATACCATAGATAAGTGTCTATGGTGGTCTAAATGAAAATAATATGTATAATATATATAACTAACTGATTATGCTGTGTATGGGATACAGCATAAAGCTGATTTGATTTAATTTTATTTATAACATTGTATCACAGTAGGACAGTATTTAACTGTAAACAAAATGATTTTTGGTTCAATCTCCATTCAGGAGAGAAAATATTTTCATTTCTCCACTCTGGCTAAAAAAAATCCCAATATGTCAAGGAAATTGAAGAATTGAATGTTTTGACACTAAATTCTCTTAGAACAAAATCAACTATTATTTCAAACTTACCAAAAACTATGGGCAACGACTAAAATAGCCAAGGCAGAGTCAAACACCTTATTAGGTGCTATTAATGCTAAAGGTATGATAGGCACTAAGAGTGCACTGGTTATCTTCTCCACCACCCATAATTTAGAGTGGTCATGGACCTTTTCACCTGCTAACCTTACAGTTGAAGTGCGGAATGAACGAACCTGTAATTATAAGAAAACAATTTAATGCAAAAAAAAATTAATAACTATATAAATAATTAAAAATAAAAAATTATATGAGCTTAATATATTTTTTTATTTTTTTTTACATCCAATATAATGAATAGACAGAAGAAACCTGTGAAAAAGAAAAACAGTTATGACACTCTGGTTCCCACTTTCCACCAAATTCAAGAGGCATTGCATGCTAAGTGGCAGACCTCAACACCACACTTTGCCTTGTTGCCAAAGCAAGGAAATGAAAGTATTAAGCATTCCCCTGTACAAACGGAATCAAATCCACAACTATCTTGTCTAAAATGTTTAAAGAAAGTGAAAAGTTTAAAAGTCAATTTATGGTAAAATGTATTAATAAATTGCATTCTTACTTATTTATTCTACATTTAACAATGTGACAAAATATTGTAATACAAACAAAAAAAATTAAAAACTTACTGAGTTTAATATTGGCGCAGCTTCACTTTTAAGTAATGTTTGTGTAAGTGCATTAGCATTACTTAAAGTCCGTTGAGCTATAATTGGCTTTAGGGCAGGTTGTGATCCCAATTTGGTCAACTGCTGAGATAGAAGTCTACTTGAGACAGCTGGAAAAAAATAATAACTAATTTAATTTATAATTATATTTTTAGTAAGTAAATTAAAAAATATTAATCACAATTTCCGTTACTGTATGATGTAGAAACGTTTGTATTTTTATTACTAACCTACACTATCACTATAAATGTACATTTAAAACATTTTTTATAACTACATTTTGTGACAGTTAAAAAGCCATTAACAAATACTTAAGGCATTGCTATCTAAAAGGTTTTATTTGGGCGATTATAAGTTATAACCGATTATCGTAACAACAACAAGGATTATGTAATATTTTTTAAAATCTTATATATAAAGGAATAATTTACCTGGTGTGCGTAAGAACATAGAGAAAGCCATGTTAAGAAAGATATTTAAAAGTGTTACACTTAATTAAATAGGATAAATTAGTATAAAGCTGCAAAGACACCACTGTGGCACTTTATTTCGAAATTCGATGAAAACACGAGCTGTCACAATTGTATAGCAAAGTGACAGTCGTACAGATTATAGTTTATACATAATTATTACATAAATTGCGATTAGACCACTTTACGGTGGTCACTGCGGTGTACTCGCTGTAATGTTTTATTATTTAATTAATATACCGTAATAGATTAGTTCATTTAAACACTTATTATATTTATTTCTATTACAATTTTTATTTAAAATACTATTACAGTACGTACCGTATTTCTGTAACTGGTTCAAATAAGATTTTTTTTTTATCTATGCTAATGTGAATGAACAATGACAATTCATTTTGGTTGATGTGAATTGTAATTGTATTTTTAAAGTTTTCTTGATTGTGTTATTATTTAAGTATATTTAACAGACATATTCGCAAACACAAATTAAAATGGCCACAACACTTGAAGATAAATCTATCTGGGAAGATGGAGAAGAAGCGCTTAGCGAGGAAGTTCTGCGAATGCCAACAGATGAAATTATCAGCCGGACTCGCCTTCTTGATAATGAAATTAAAATAATGAAGAGTGAGGTGATGAGAATTTCGCATGAGCTTCAAGCACAAAACGACAAAATAAAAGAAAACACAGAAAAAATTAAAGTTAACAAGACTCTGCCATACCTTGTATCAAACGTAATTGAACTACTGGATGTCGATCCTCAAGAAGAGGAAGAAGATGGTGCTGTCGTTGATTTAGATTCTCAAAGAAAGGGAAAATGCGCTGTCATCAAAACTTCCACTCGCCAAACATATTTCTTACCAGTCATCGGTTTAGTTGACGCTGAAAAACTTAAACCTGGTGACCTAGTCGGTGTTAATAAAGATTCTTATTTAATATTGGAGACATTACCTGCTGAGTACGACGCAAGAGTAAAAGCTATGGAAGTAGATGAAAGACCAACAGAACAGTATTCTGATATTGGTGGATTGGATAAACAAATTCAAGTAAGTACTTGATATAAATATTTTCTAAACTAAATAGAATAGTTTGACTTTTATACCTCTAAAAATATCACAGTTTTTGAATGTTCTTTGTTTAATACATATTTTTTTCTCCAGGAATTAATTGAAGCAGTAGTACTCCCAATGACCCACAAAGAAAAATTTGTGAATCTTGGCATCCACCCTCCCAAAGGTGTCCTGCTTTATGGCCCTCCTGGAACTGGTAAAACATTGCTGGCTAGGGCCTGTGCTGCACAAACAAAGTCAACATTCTTGAAATTAGCTGGACCTCAACTTGTTCAAATGTTCATTGGTAAGAATAAAATATATAAGTAAAAATATATTTATATTTGTTGGGCAATTGAGAGAGTATGTAGCATTAGGACAGTATTTTCTGAAAAGAAAAATTGTCTTTTCTGGTGCATTGAGTGTGGAGTAACTCCACTCAATGTCAAATTTTGCCTTAATAGAGTGTGGAAATGAAAGTAAAATTCATTCCTTTGAGTAAAAATCAAACTCAATATCAACAAATTGAACCAAACCATTATATTTTACAGTCAGACACTGTCTCACTCCACCATGATGGACATAAAATGAAATTTTTATAATACCTTCTAAAATATGAGAGATATTTTAAATAAATTTATATTTTTTATAGGTGATGGTGCCAAGCTTGTTCGTGATGCTTTTGCCCTAGCTAAAGAAAAGGCACCAGCAATCATATTCATTGATGAATTAGATGCTATAGGTACTAAGCGTTTTGACTCTGAGAAAGCTGGTGACCGCGAAGTGCAGAGAACTATGTTGGAACTGTTAAATCAATTGGATGGATTCAGTTCTACAGCTGATATTAAGGTTTGGCTGACATGATAATTATTATAAAAAAATAAAGAGTACAAAAGCCTATATAATAGTAAAAGTAATAAAATGTATATATTTTATGTCTTGAAATAAATGATACTAACATTAATATAATTAACTAACAATACTAACATTATCATTAAATATGAAAAAAAAACAGACCACTAAAGGACAAATTTATTTATTTTCAAATTTTAAAAGGGCAATATAAACAAGCCTTATTTATGACTTAAAATTATTAATATTGAAGTCTTTGAAGATCTTAATGTAAAGGCAAGAGTAGTGGGTTTGATTCCTACTTGGGATAATAAGATTTCTTCACTTTGATAACAAAACAAGGGCCACATTGAGTTTCTACAGGCAATAAATATATAATGTGTTGAAAATTGGGTGATGTGCAGGAAATAAAGTATAACACTAGGTTCATACCTCATACCATGCTGCATGAAAAATGTGGAATATTAAAATTAATATTTTGTTTTATTTTTTAGGTAATTGCAGCAACCAACAGAGTTGATATCCTGGATCCTGCTCTATTGAGATCAGGGCGTCTTGACAGGAAGATAGAGTTCCCGCATCCTAATGAAGAGGCTAGAGCCAGAATTATGCAAATTCACTCAAGGTATATAGTATTATTTCTATTATAGATATTTCTTAACACAAAAATATACTGTTATTTTTCTGTAATTACCTTGTTGTTAGCATATAAGAGTTTCAATGTAGATCTGCCTAGCCTAGACTGATTGGACTGTCATTCTTTTTTTGGTGTATTATCACTTTAAATAAAATGTTAAGAGAGATACATATTTTTATATACAGCATACCTTTTCAATACTATAATATTAAAAATTTGTTACAAACCCAACAATCATATTACTATAAGTACATTTACAATGATCAACTTTTATTTCATGTATTCAAATATTTTTTACAGAAAAATGAATGTATCACCCGATGTAAACTTTGAAGAGCTTTCTCGTTCTACTGATGATTTCAATGGAGCTCAATGCAAGGCAGTTTGTGTTGAAGCTGGTATGATAGCTCTGCGTAGGTCTGCTACTGCTGTCACCCATGAGGACTTTATGGACGCCATACTGGAAGTGCAGGCCAAGAAAAAGGCCAATCTCAGCTACTATGCTTAGTTTAACCAGCATTATGTATAAGTTTTTAATAAATATATAGTTTAAAATTGTTTTGTTTAATTTTTATTTCTTTTTAATATAAATGTTACTCGCAAATATCAGGATGGATATGGTGGGGATAAAGCGTTAAGTTAAGTTACAATTATTTTTAAGTAAAAATGCGTGCTTTCAATATAACTAGTACAGTATATAAAATTCGCGATGCAAGTTTCATTTTTTAATAGATATTATTGAATATTGCAGCCCTAATAGGACTAACAGGGACGTTTTTTTTTGTGTAAAAAATACTATTCAATAACAAAAATCTGTGATTTTGTAAGAGGAGGTGGTTTAATATTTTGGGAAACTTAGCTGGCAACAAGCTAGAGATGATGGACTAGTAAGATGGCAAATTTCCTCTTTTACTGAAAGAAATATGAAAGTTTTTTGGATTATTGTATTTAAAATGACATCATAGTGAAAAGAAAAATATATTAAGTAAAAATAAATTGGTCCGAAAATTTACCCCTCTTTGAAATCTGCCGCTCAGACTATCGCTACTCGGCGATCAACCTGCTGGTAAGTCCGCCGACCGCAGTTGGTGTGACAGAAATTATGGCTTTTATTACGCGATAATAAAAAGATTTATATTTTATCAATAATTTATTTAATTAATTGATAAGATATAAATCAATAATTATACGAAAATTTATCTTTTTAATATAAAAGTTGAACGCTTCCATAACATTAAAACTGTTGACGGCTGACGCGCGTGTGCTAAATTTGAAACATAAAAATATGGATCTTTCAAAATTCTAGTTTTATTTATTTATAATAAACACAAAATAATATAAATAAAGTTACTAATAGAAATGTGAAATTATTTGTGTCATTTACAACATCATCAGCAGAACATCGACGAAGTAAATTGGCGTTTTAAACGTAAGTAACCTATTTGTTAATATTCGCCGAGTGACAGTATTATAAATTGTTAAATATCTAAAATACCGCATAACGTTATTGATTTTTGTATGTTTTACAGTATGCGGTCTTCAATAATTGCTTGATGCTGTGTTTTTTGCTTTCGATATGTTTGTTCTTTACTAAGAAATACTATTTGATTGTAGTTCGAAATTGGCTGGTAAATTTTTTTTAAACAATACTTTGTGTACATGTTTTTATTTATTGACTGTTTACATGTGGCCAAAATATTACTAAATTAAGAAGCTATTCATTATAAAGTTAAGTTTATTGTAGAATATTATAAAATTTTACTTTTATCTGCAATTTTGTCCCATTTTCCTTCCATTAAAGTCCATCATGGAACAGGAAGAGGAATTCAAGCCTCAATGTAAGCCTTCCGTCGATTTACCCAAAATACACAAAAAATGCAACCACAACCGTCCACACACCAGGTTATAAATGAAAAATTATTTATTCATATATATTTATATATAATATTATTTCATGAAGATAAAATCCAAGATGTAAAAAAGTTTCCACCATCAATAGTAAAACTAAATATAATAAAATGCATGTAGTTGACTACTTGTTTATATATGTACTGAAAACATTAAATTAGTTTGGATTTTATGCTTCAATATGTCTATATTCAACTTTATACACTTCACTTTAATGATTTTCACATTTCAATATGCTTAAATAATCATTAAGCTAATATTTTTAGCATAGACATTAAATTCATATAAACTACTCTCATATCTTCAACTGCAATAAAAAAATATATAATTAAAATTAACATTATCATTGCATGCACAAAATTCAAAGTTGAAATTTCTCCTATTTTCCAATCTTTCAATATTGTTTTTATTTCCTTCTTTTCACAATGTCTTTATTAATTTTCATGTGGGTTATTCAATAAAAAAAATAAAATAGAAAACATTATTGTCACTATTATATTTTACAAAAATTAATCATCATTGATCTTGTGAGACTTGGTCTAGCTGTAATTGTGATAGTTGCGGGTTGCCTCCCCATTACCAAGTAAAAAATGTATTTTTCTTATTTTCATTGCCTTACTCTGGTAAATGAAGCATTGTATGAGTGTTGTAACTCAACACACCATATTTTGAGCAGGTATTGGAGTGTTAGTAGTGCTAGGATACCTGTATTGACTCTTCTAAATACGGGAATAACATGAAGTTTATATATTCACATTTTGTAGGGTAGGAAGAAAACTTTCTGTAACTGTTTTATTGTGTGACCTGACCTAGTCTACTTACTGCATATAGCAAAGTAGGCAGAGGGAATTTAGTCTCAAGACACTATTCTCTCCCTACTTTCCTGGGATGATGAATGGTGGAATCAACGCATTTTCGTGTAAGAGTGTGTGATGGATGATAATAATTTATTCCACTGCAAGGGAGTCAAACATAAGACCGTCGCATATGGAGTCAATTAGTCTTCTTTTCTGTCTCATACCTTATGTTTCATATCAATTGTAACAACAGTGTATAATTGGCTTAAACAAGACTGGATGTTTTCACGTAAGACTACAAAGCTGATTATAAGCCAGCATGCACTATTAATTCAATCAACTTAATATATTGACTAAAGTGCCGTAGTTGCGAAGTATCTGTTTGTTTACACTATAATTGTGGATTTGATCCCCATTTGGCGTAACATTTAGGTTTTTTTATTTTCGTATAATAGAAGCCGAAAGTTGAGTGATGTATTAGAATTATACGCAATGCAGCGTACGATGCGGGAGATGATTGTAGATAAAAATATAAGGCAAAAATATCATAGCTTATAAAAAGCCAAGTGCTAAGAGAGACCGCGGCTGTCTTATGAGAATACAGGATCAATGATATTGCAGGAAGGTCACGTAAACTGACGAGGAATTGCGAAAAGAGATGTGTAGAAACCGTATGTTTTGAATCTCCATTCTCTCTGTCTATCCCGATAGAGATAAAGCGTGAAGCTAAAAAGAAAAACTATTGTAGACCTAAATGTATATCTCTCTACGAGTATGTTACATTTGTAACATTACCTATAAAAGTGTTTACATACAATTCCTATGGAATTTAAGAGGAATTTTGAACAATTGACGACGAAAAGTCTCTAAAATGGTTAATTAATTCATTGGAAGCGACCCACGCGTTATTTTTAACTGTCTCGCCGTCAACACGTAGATGTAATTTTAGTTCGTCACCATCATATGTTGTGGAATGTTTCGCTTCGAAGACATTTTTATATGTCGCGCGCTGTTGAAACCAAAATATTTACCATTTTTCATCTCTAATTCATCAGCATGATGCAAGACAGTGAGGGAGAGACTTTAGATTTCGTCTATATCCGAAATAATCCGCGACTTTTATATTGGATTCGTTACTTACGGTATGTTCCGAATATGAAATAGTTAAACAATAGTTTCTAATATGAGGTTCTATGACATCTTTGATGTTTGTAAACAAGTAAAGCATTGCGTTACTTACATAAATCACCTGTTTTGAACCTGCAACCATCGTTTTCAAATAGGCCATCTCATGATTACCATACTGTTAATTTTCTCTATTGGTTATCCCTTATAAGTGATCTTAGATTAATATGATTATACTGCTTAAATGCACATTCTCTTGCGTTTCAGCTAATTTCCTTCCTGATAAAGAGATAACGTAACTACTTTCTTACACTAATTGTAGCCTAACATGGCATAAAATTGCAATTTATTACTATTATATGTGTAAAATAGAATTTACCATATGTTGAGTAGGCAGAGAGAACCTGGAAAGAGAGAGGGTGTTAACACTCTGCGTTCTTTTTAAAACATTTCCGTTCTCCACTTTGCCGAATTGTCGAAGAAACGAAGAAGGAGACGGAAAATGTTTATTGTTTATACTGGGTTCTCGGTCATGTAGCAAAAGGCGTGAAGCTTAACAACTTAAGGTAATAGGATTATTTTTTATGTACCTATTTATATTTTACACAATTTACTTCGTTCTTCACGTTATTTCATAAAAACATATTTCATAGAGGTCATTCGTAGGGCAAGAGTTGAGTTCCGTGACTCACCACGTGATGCCTTCAGCATTTGGCGGAAAGTGGGAAACGGAAGTGTCTCTGTTAATAGAGTGTCTGTTGGTAGGCAGAGACCTACTCTGCTATTTACGAGAGACGTCAACTGAACTACGAAAAGAAAAGTTGATAATATTACCAACCTAAACATTGCCCTAAGCTACTCTCGAAGTTACGACTACTAGATACTTTACTTAAAAACAAAACTAACTTAACTATTTTAGAGTATGTATTTTAATTCAGTCTGGAAAGTAACCTGCACCATCCGTTGCCCTCTAAAATAGTCTATAATTAATTAATACTACAGACGCATAATAAACACATTTTAATTCGAGAAAAGCTAATAAGCTGATTGTGAGATCACCGAAGGCTTTGTACATACAAGTACTTTATAATGTAGGTACCTACTCACATAGTAGTCTATCATTGGCTTTGAACGATAAGGTTACAATAGAGATTAACGCGTTTTTTTAAATGGGACTAGGTTTTACTTAGGGGTTCGCCCGTATAGTTTTTTTGTTTCACCAGGGTAGGGAAAAAAATTTTGGGAACCTAGTGATAAGATACTACATTAATTAAAAATAATGCCTGAAGTAACACCGCACGCAGGTACGATATAGAGTCCTCCTGGATAAATGAACTCGTAGGTATATAGCACAAAAGTAAGGTTTTCAATGTAATTTTTGAGATTTGCATGTATAACCAAAAAACTTTGCAGTTTTATAACATTAAATAAATATCTAAGATTGAATTACCCGTTTTCTTATTTTTTAATCATAAGTATATTGTGGTAAAATGAGTGCAACTCTTGTTTGTTTTAAAAATAAGGTAACCCATTTTCTTGAAACATTATCAAATAAGAAAGTCTAATTGAAAGATGAAGTTCGTCGTGGAGCACTAGGACAGCGTCTGGCTGTAAAAACGATAGCTAGGAATCCCCACCCGAGCCAAAATTTAATTTTCCCATACTAAAATATAATTTTTCTATTCCACGCTATATAAAGAAAAATATTTTAGAAAACATATACAAGTAGTTGGGGACTTGCACTCCATAGGTACCATCAATTCGCATAAGTCTCCTATAATAGCGTTCCATTGAACCTGTTACCTAAATACTCGCATACCTTGAACAATTAGTGCAATATTAATTTCTATCACCAACGGTAAATCACCATATGGTGGTAATACTTAATCAAGGCATGGTTGGTGTAACTCAAACCTCAGTCACCTGCCGGCGTCCGCGCGTGACGGACCGACAGACAGACGGCTCTGTTACGCTAACTAAATAATAGTGAAACTTTA
>FAPJ01016287.1:0-13421 GCA_001485985.1 Heliconius ethilla aerotome | reverse complement strand
AGACTAATAGTAAATCCTGAACAATATCCGAAGACAAGACTATTTAGAAGTAAAATTGTGGAGTTTGCTTGTGAAATTAAATATAGACCTTGTTTGAATGATATGAGAGAGCATTATGAGAAGTTTTATAAGACCAGGTAAGCAATAATACATTTTTACGTTTTTTATAAAATAGTCTTTAGCTTCATGCTGTATCAAGCACATATCAGGGTGGGTAGAGGGAACCTGGGAGCCTAGTGCTTAGCTTTGCATGGGTTACCAGTGGAAGGAAATAAAATTATTAAATTTCCTTGAGATGTAATCGAATCCACTATCTTTCGTGTTTATAGTCACTTGCCTGTGCCTCTTCACCTCAAATAAAATAAAAGTTTTAATATTAGTTTAGTCCATTAATCTTTATTTATTAATTGATTGTATTAACAGAAAAAGTGTGCAAAAAAACCTACCTGGCGGAAAATGTCTCAATAAAAACAATAGTAAAACATTAGTATATTTCAGGTTGAATCCAGATCTACGTGAAGCATGCTATTATATCGTAATGCAAGACAATCGATTTGTAATAAAAAATGACGCAAATATTTTCGAACTGGAAGATAAAACTACCGCTGAACATAATATGTAAGTAAAAATATAAGAAAAAGGGTGTGACATCAGTGATAGACTTTTGATTTTATAGTGTCGATGACGGTAGGCAAACATAACGTAAAGAGCCCAAGAAACTATGGTAGATATATGTAAATACGTACGTATACAAACTAGTACCTAAAACTACATAAAGCAAAGGATTAATCCACTCCAAGTTCAAATCATACTTGATTAGCTTAGAGTGTTTTAAGAACAATAATTGTTGAAATGAGATATTTTTATAAAAAGAAAAAACGCTAGAGGCCGTCGTAGCATATTGTCCATCACTTTCTTTTTCCGTTTCTACTACTTAGTCACATATATTTCGTTTCTATTATGCAGTGAAGTCAACGTTTTCTTGCTTGCTTGAAAGTTTAGGCCAAGAAAGTGACGTTACACTTACACTATATGTATATAAATACTCACATAAATGCTAAGCCTAGGCCAAGCAGACTGTATTGTATTAATTTTTATCGAAGTAAAATATTTCAATATAATCAATTTACATATTATTATTTTGCAGGCGAAATGAAAACAGATTTTTCTATAGAATACCTGTCGGACAACCCAGACCTGTTAACATTGTGAGGACTACAACAATTACATCTACAACAACTGAGGTAACTTTCATACTATGTATTGTGTTTAGGAGCCAAGTTTGATGACCATTGTGGCGCAGCGGCTATCTGGAAATGCAATGTTTGTGGGTTCAATTCACTCGAGAGAATAAATTATTTTCATTTTCCTGTGATTGCTTAGTCCCGCCACTTCACTATGTCTTTCAATGTCTTCAATTTAGACATCTTAGACACTGGAATTAGTATCTTTTTTTTTTGATATAATTTAGTAAGAAGTTTTCAGGAAGATCCGCTATTGTGAATATTAATATTTAACCCTACTTATTTATATTAATATTTATTCCTTTATTTGATTTTATATATTGTACTCAAATGAATTAGGTAGATCGGTATGTAGGTTGTTATTTAAAAGTCATGTGATCGATAGTCCTTTTACTATTAAAAAACCTATATAATATTGTACCCATTTGTTTCAGAGTACGATTACAACGTCGAAACTCGTTAATAAAGGAAAGGAATTAAGAGTTGCATCTGGTCTTCTAACTATAGGAATATTATTAAATTTTATTTTTATTATATAAAATGTATACGTACATATACGAATACTTAAATATAATTTACTTACCTAATTATTTATTGTAATAAGTAACTGCCTAAAATTAATATTTCCTTTATATATTTTTTTCGAAATTTTAATAAGATTTTAATTGACATTCCTTAAAAGTCAACTGTAAGATAAACATAAATTTACAAAAAAAGTGCCTTACATGTAATAAAACTGTAACTCGTTGCTGTGTGGAAGATATATGAGCATTTATAGAACCTAAAACAATGGTATTTATATTTCCAGACAATATCTCGGAAATTGAGATACAGAGTGTCTCACACTAGATTCTCTCTGCCTACCGTTTTATACGAGAAAAAGCGAAAAGCTTCTGTGTTTTTATTTAAAATCTACTTCTGTTACTGTACTGTCTGTAAATGTCTGACTTAGGGGCACAAGCGTGCGTTTATAAACGTGACGATTGTGGGTTCATTTCCCACTCAGAGGAATTAAATATTTAACATTTTCATTTCTTCAATATGCAAAGCCCTCAGAATTCGGCAGAAAGTTGGGTAGGTATTGAAGTGTCTAATGGGAACGGAGTTACTTAACACTAGGTTTCCAAGTTGCTTCTGCCTACCCTTCTATGTGCGGGGTATAACGTGAAGCTACAAAAACTTCTGTTATATCATATCTTTTACATATTGCGTATAGTTTTTAAAAGCTTTAATTCAAGTTAACAATATATAATATTATAATAATATTATATTCTAGTCAAATTAAGTAACTTATAAATTAAAAATAAAAATAAATATTCTTATTCTATATTTATTTATTATTTGTAATATGTACATATTACATAGATTAAGTTATTACTTTATAAAATTAATTTATTTAACTTATAATTAAAAATAATATTTATTGATTAAATATTCCTAATTTTAATACATTGACGTGTTTTATTGTTTTAAAAACGAAGCAAGAGGACGCATTTGCTTCATTTTTAAAATCTCCATGTCAATTTATAACTTTTACAAGTTATAAATGTGAGTGAAAATGCAGTAAAAAAACTTAAGCTTACCTTATACTGACATAAATAATTATTAGAATCTTAGTATTAACTAAATATAATTATTAATCCTTGTAACTTATTAAATTAGAATAAAAAAAATCTTACTTATAAATAATTCACTTTGTGCAAAACAGACGAGTTCCTTTAAATACGATTAAATATTCTTAAGAAAAAACCTTAACACTATTACTATAATTATTAACTATTAAATATCCATTCTAATAATGATTTTTAAAACAAAAATCCATTTTAAACGTTCAATTACAGAAATTTGAAACTACATGTACGAGTACTATCGAAGACGATAGCAATGAGTATCAAAAATCTATCAACTCTCTAAAATCTATCAAATATCTCTCTTATAGTAATAAAAAAAACTATTTAAAGTAACCCCAATAAAGTGACATAATTATTACCCATAATAAAATTTTAGTAATTAAATATAAACTATTATAACATAAAAAATTAATCACTAAATTATTATTAATTTAGTGATTAAATAAAGAAATAAATACAGCTATAGATATTAAGAAACTAGATACAAATAATGTAGGTGCATCGTTCTCGTCGATCCACTCGTACACTTGCTCCATTAGGTTGTTGTTCCACGCGAGGTTCTGAGCGACTCTCGCTCTCGCGTCGCCTGCGACTAGGTCAGAATCTTGTAGATTGCTTATAGTTTCTAATGAATTCACCCAGTTTGTAAACTGTAAAGAGATTTATATATTTTTTTAATTATTCTGTAAAATTTTTGGTATTTTTTGTTTTGATAAAATTTGAATATCATACTTAAAATATTGAATTGTAGTAGTAATTTCAATATCTGATGATTTAAAAATAGTTAACATCTTAGTCTACATATAAAAATGTAACTTACATCAATAGAGAGGTCAGCAGTGACCATATTATCTGCTAGAATATAAATCATCTCTTCTAGCTTTTCAGGACCACCATACCTAAAATAAATAAATGATTAATAATTCGAACAAATAGATTTTTTTGTAGATTTTTAAACATTTTACATTTCACTTTTCCAACTAAATTACTCACTTATATTTTGACATTTGAGCATTTTTTCAAAGTTTAATACGTCTTTATTTATTAACTTGTTTTTTTTTTTTCATTTTGGTCTTGCGAAGATGTAAGATCAAAACCTAAATAGATTTTCAGCAACATTAAACCAACTATGTGTGGCTACAGCGTGAAGGTAAAAAATAATAATAACTTACATATTTCTTATGTTATTTGTATTGCTAGTCATAAAACTCAAGGCAAGGTTCGCGTTGTCGAAATTTGAATTAGCGACAGCAGCGAATATTTTTGATCTCTCCTCTGTCGCGTAAGGCGCGGTCGCGATGATTGTTTCTTGCAGTAGTCTATAAATTACTTGTAGTTAGTTATATAAAGTAGACACATGAGTATATTTAATTATTATTTAGACTCCTATAATATATTTTTAAAATAAATGCTCCAATTAACGTTTCGTTTGAACTGTTTGAATTTGACAAAAACTTTTCTTATTTACCTATCAATAATATAAATGGTTCTATTCTATATAACATTGCTTACGAGTTAATAAAAGCACCATCTTGAGAGCAAGCCAATGATTCTAATATTACAAGTCGTTCATATCTTGATGTTTCTAGATTCAAGCGATTTGTTAGGGCTGTTCTGACGTCGTCGTCCCCTTGGCTAACCATGGTGCAGTAGACTGCTGGCCTTAAGTCGGCTGGTATATCAGGATTTCTATGGGAAAAATATACATATCATATAAAATTTCTATTTCTTTTTCGTAAAAATAGTCAGAATTAATTTGATGATTTACAAACATTCAAGTTCTTAAAAAAGTCTGAAATAAATATGAAACCATTACGATGCAGCATTCCGCATATTACCAGTAACTAATGATTTAATGGCGTTAGTTTATCATAAAATCTAATAGAAATGTTTTTTATATACATTTTTTTTCCGCCAAATGCATTGTCCGAGTCGATGACGGAATAACCATTCTACACCTATTCTAGCCTAGCTGGAATAGAAGAGGCTGCAGCGAGCCTTATGGATTAAATAACTATTAAAAATGTCTGGTGCAAAAGGCAACGGGAAAACACTGCACAATTTTTCCCATGGACGTTGTGATGGAAAGTCAAAATAAAATTTCATGGTCGTATGACGACCTCTAACCACGAACATCAGTTATGATGAACACGAATTGTAAGCAGCAGAAGATTTTTTTTTCAATTTATAATTAATGAGGCCCATTCAATGCGCAGGTGGACAAACGTGCGGCTTTAAAGTGCACGACAAGTTGTATATTTGATTCCCACTTGAGGAAATAAAATATTTAATATTTTGAAGCTAAAAAAAATAATACTTACACTACATCGTTGTTGTTGGGATCATAAAACAAATCCACGGCTGCGGCTATACACGGATCATATCCTGCTCGACAAGCGTGATCCATAACTAGCCCACGGGTAAGAGAAATCATAGCCGGTTCGACGTTTGCTTGAGGATAGAAACCAATTTCATCTTCAAATTCAAGGATTGTCCTTCGAATCATTCTCTATAATAAGTAAAATTACATTTATTTATTATGTTATAAATGCTAAACTTTCTTTTTATCTTTACGCTGTATCTTTGACATAATAGGGTAAGCAAAGGGAACCTGCAGACCCAGTGTTAAGATATACCATCCCCATTAAAGACAAATACTGCATCCCATTTATATAAATCAGTACTTATACGATACAATATAATTCAGAAATTTAATTACTTTAAATTTACTTATTACATAGTATAGTACAAAACCTAAGCCTGCTAAAAATAACAAAATTATTGAAATTTACCAAATATATATCGTCGTCTAGATCGTCATCGTCTAATGCGTATGGAACTAAACGTTTTCTCAAGAAGTCCATATTTCTAACGAATGCCTTCCAAGCAGCGTATTCAGTTTCAAGTTCCATTGTTAAAACTACTTGCAGTGCAATATCATAACCTAGTTTGTTAGCACGAGCCAAGTTAAGAGAGTCGTCGATGAGCTGAAAAGCGTAGAATTTTGATTTCTTAGTCGATTTTACATGCATTAAAAAATATAGACAGCGAGGATCGAGCGTAAACCACTGCGTTCTCCATTTTGCATCTGAAATCGAGACTTCACATGTTGAGTAGCGCAACTCTACACGACGGTTTGTCTTATCAAAGCGGGTAAATAAAAGAAGTTCAAATATTATTATTTCCCCGATTGGAGGACGCTGGACGGTGGACAAGATTCCATTGGGTGCTTCAAGTTTCAATATTTATAAAGAACAACTCTTACTAAGGTTTTGTATTATTTTTTTTTTTAATTAACCTACTCGCAACGATAGTTAGAAACTTACTGTAGCACGATTAAGCGGATGAATCACTCCTCTACGGTCAGGGTCACCTAAAGCTTCAATTAACCTCTCCCATAATTCAGTATCATAGTTGACTCTATAAAAACCTGAAAATTTACGGTTACTTTTGATTTCTAATAGAATTCCGACATCCGACAGCAAATAATACAAACTATGAAAAAACTACTAAACAAACTATACATAGTTCTACAAGTGCAAGAATTTGCTTGGGGCTAAAAATCATATGAGAAAAAACTTGAGTGGTTTACTAGTAACTTCTGAAGGATTCCAATATTCAGGTCCTGGCTCCATCAGTTAGACCAGCTTAGTAATACCAATTTATTTGGTAGTTGACAACAGTTAACTATCAAGGTTCACATGTTACCGCCAATTTTTATACAATTGTTATAAGTAGGTTAAATTCAATTTGTTACATTTTATTATTTAATTGTGGGATTGTAAGCCCACCTAATAAAATAAAATTATAAATAATATATTATTGTTTCTTCTTCTTATATTATTGTTTATAAGAAATAAATATTTATTTATTATTGTCACCCACCTTGCCCTTGAAGATTCACTATAACCCAATCTTCTTCACCCAAATTAAAAGTTAAAATTTCTGAATTTGTCATCATTGTTAATGCATATATGTTATTGAAATTGGGATTGACGCTAGTTGTGTATGATATTGGAATCACAAAGTTAACATGTATCTCTGGTGAGAAACCGAAACGTTCCTAAAAAATTTTAACTATATCACTATAATTTATCTTTTACAGTCATGTGTATAAATAAACGTTTGTTTCTTTGTTTTCCGAGTACATTTCAACAAATTCTACATTAGGAGAGAAAATTACTTAGGATTAAATGGATTCATCGTGACGGGCTCATCAGGCTGTAAGGTGAGAAGCTCAGAGCGGTGCCTGGATCTTGAGACTAAATTAAGTAATTAAGGGGCCCATTTTGAAATGAATACCGTCTTCAAAGTATGTTGTAGAAGTTAATTGATGATATTTCTAGACAGCAAGAGATTTTTTAAGCAAGCTATAGAGACTCTATATTAATCTGTATTTTACAGTTCTAGCTCTTATTTCTACTGCATTCAAAAAAAAGAGAGATATATACCTGTATAAGAAAAACTCCTTGGGTCTGAAGTGTTACGGTTACAAGTGGATAGCCTTTATTATTTACCCAAGTTTCAAGCTCTTCCACTACATCTTCGTGAACCTGCACGCTTAGTAGTGCTTCATAGAAATTTTGCGCATTTACTGGCTCCAAGGACCTATATTGGTATAATTTTCATGAAAATATTCAAGGTACAATCAACTGAAATATTCACCTGTTATATTCTTCTTTACATGTCTTTTTAAAATAAATGAATGAACCGTATACTTGGCAAATTGATAATATAACCAAGAAATAGCGAATTTGACACCAATAAACATAACATATACAATTAATGATCAAGATTTTTAGTTTATAAAAATTTACTATCATATTTGAGTTCTCACCTGCTTTTTAACAACGCCCTTGCTGCGGATTTTATTAAATCTTGCTCACCGAGACTAATTCTATACATTCTTAATAATGCTGCAGCTTTATACTTCATTACACCATTAATATGAAACCTGATTTCATTTTCTTCGAAAATATTGGAACCGTAATCAATTGACGTTGAAGTCTCATAAGCGTCTATCAAAAGTCCTTCTTGTATTACATCAGTTGTGAATATTGTAGTCATGTCTAGTAATGACTCATCTAGACCATTTATATCAGTCTGGAACTAATAAAGTAATAATAATAAATTATCCAAATTTAAAATAAGTTTTTAATAATAAAAATGGTATGGATTTTGCTTTCTCTCTATTTTATAATTAATTTATTTTTCTTATACATTTAAAATGAAATTTTATGTCAAAATATTTAATTACCATTATTTTAATAAATGTGTTACTACTTACATCATTAACAATATCATAAGCAACATAGGTATTTAATCCAGTGAGAACCCACTGATGTCGCCAGTTGTCTGGATATAGGACATATCCAAACCATTGTCTCGACATTGCTTCGGCAATGGTCACTAGACCTATTTTTCTATGTTTAAAAGCATTATTGTTCTCCATGATCATGTAAGGCTCCCTAAAAATATGATTGTTTATTCAGTTGTAGCTTATTATAATTTTAGGAAGATAGCACTATAGTCGCGATAGTCTTTTTTTATTAGGTTTTTCTTTTCAAATTATCGTAGAAGCTAGTAACACATCGCACCCTTACTTAACTTCCACCATTTTTCTGAAGTTGATATCGACTCACAACTATCTTGTCTCTTCTGTTAGATATATCCGACAAAAGAATAAATTTTACTATAATGCAGCATAGACTACTTTCATCATTTATTTTAGTAACATTTGTTTTAAATTATGAATACATACTTTTTGTTTGAACCCAACACGAATATAATTCGATATTTTGGAGACATTTTAATTTTACTTATAAACACGAAGCTAATATCCAATATTTATCATTGGACATAGCATTTTGAGACAAGATAAATTCCATTATTATCAGATATTTGAGTATCACATGACGGTAAGAACTTTAAAATAAATTATCATTTATATTTCAAAGCAGTAAGTGTCCGGGTAGAGTAAATTTACTATAAACCTTTTTTCTAATGATTACCGCATAAAACAAATAAATAAAAATATAGTTATTATTGTACTTACCAAATACACACTGTAGATAACGCAGTCCAATCTCGTGAAATATCAGGAACGGCTATAATATGCATTTTGCCATCTTGATCGTTAGTAATTTCTAAATATGGTTTCTCAGTCCATTCATTAAGCGCATTGTAATAATTATTTACAGCTATTGAAGTAAGCGCGGTGTCTATGCTAACCAATGGTCGCGTATATATTTGTACATTTGCGGTAGGAATGTTCAAAACATTGAAATTGTGTGCCACCATTCCCCAAAGATGAGGTGGACCTTCCAATGGCCTAAATTCTGTTCTAAAATAACATATAATTTATGAGATATTATTTATTTGAAAAGGTTAGAATAAGTAAAATAATTGAAACATGTCTATATATTCTACTAAATTGGAACCACAACTATCATATTTTTTGTAGATGGTGAAAAAAATAATATAGTTATATAATTAATAATAGGGATGATAAGAGGACGATTTAATAGTTTTACAAAAATAATAAGACTAAAAATAAATATTAAAAAATAACCATTGATTTTACGTACTGGCTATCCGTTGCAAGCATTGAATTTAAAATTACATTGCTGTATTCCATATTTTCAAATGTAAATGCTATTGTCGTTGCTAGATTTGATTCATCCATGCAAGGAAAAACACGTCTGGCATTTGTTGGGTGTAGGTTCATACCTATGTAGTCACTAAAATCCAAATTAAAGTATATACAGTGTATATCAAGAACATTTTTTAGAGAATGTAGGGTTAAGTAGCTTAACGTCAGATTAAATACGTTAATAAGACCAATTACTACTTACTACTACTTAGTTACTTCGTGAAAAAAATATTACTTAAAAAATTTAAATTAGATATATCTCAAGTTTTATAATGAAAAATACAATTCATTATCGGAGTCGCGATCTAAGCAAAAGTATTTTAAGAAAGTCAAGGGGCTCTTTTCTGTACTTGAGAAATAAAGGTTAGATTGTGTAAAAGATGTAATAGAGAATTTATATTATATATATATTGCTATATTTGAGTAATAACAGTAACTTATTCCGAACTGAATATGAACACGAATATTATATGAAAAAATATTTAATAAACTTACATTTGATCAAATCTTCCAATATAAAGGCCAATACCATCATTTCTGAAATTCGCAGTATATTCCACTAAGACCTGATACGTCGATGCTAATTGAGCAGGAGAAATTTCTAATACGCCATCGTCGATGCTGTAAGGAGTGTCCACTAAATTTGACGCTGTTAATATACCGATACGCACTCTTTCTATAGTAAGTTCTTCAAAATTAAGTATTATATCGTCTTCTTTAGTTTCATCAGTAAGTCTTACATCCATAAGAGCCCGTCCTTCGAATCTGTCACCGTTTCTTTTGATTTCGATGGTATACTTCAAGATTGTTTGGCCTGGCCTAACATTTTGTCGTGATTGTATTCTACTCCCCACTCTTTGTATAGTATCATTTGTCTCAGCACTTAATATTACATCTTCCACGAGTAAACTGCTTTCATTTTCTAAATTTACTTCATCTTGATATAAAGTTGTAGTTGAATAAATAGTATCCGTAGTTTCTAAAACTGGTGAACGAACTATTGGCAATAATTTTACGGAATTCAAAAGTAGCATACATAAAAAAACAATAATTCCACTCTTATATTTAGTCCGCGCCATTTTTCTAGTGGCCGGTGAATTCACAGTACGCAACGTCCCATAAGAACACTACTAGACCTAACAGTGAAGCCAATCGAAATAGGTCGAATCCGATACTGACTAACATGAACCGATAGTGTCAACTGGATGAGATGAGATAAAAGATTTAATATTTTTCAATAGTTGATTATCAGGTGTGTGAAATATTCGGTAAAATATTGGCCAGTTGTATAAAATATAAAAGATAGTATATGATATAAAATATATTGATGAATAGGTAACAATTATATTAATTAGATATGAAGACAATAATATTCATTTTTTTAGATATCTGCATTTAGCTGGGTAAAAAATGTAGTAAAAAATGTAAAAAATCACTCTGCTCTCCACTTACTGTACATTTTGCAAGTATCATTGAGCAAGTATGATATCAAGTGAGCATGAAGCTTGTTTTGTCTTTTGAATGAAAATAATTGAAGTCCTCGAGCTAACCAAACTGACAACCATTACAAGTGTAATGACTAAACCACGCTACCGGTTATTGTTATATAAATAAATTAAGCAATAAAAATTATTTTATGCATAATTAAAAGTATTGTAATAAAAAAAATATTTAAAATATTTAGTCGTTGAAAATTGCTCAATGAACGTGCCAAGTAAGAGATTGATGTTTTTATTGATTTTTACAAATTTAAAATTAAACTGTAATTATATTAGACCACATACTACTGGAACATGTTCATAACAAACGAGACACCTCGTTCCTAACTTTTCTCGAAATTTCGAGGCATTGGGGGAGTGACAGAACTTACCACCTCAGTGGCAGAACTCAACGTCAATGGGGCGCATTAATAAGCTTAGTATAGTTTATATTTATATTATTACTTGTATCATATTTGATAGTAGTAATAATATAGGATTCCTTTACGAAAAAATATGTTCATTGACATTTAAACTAACTTTACTATAATTATTTTAGCTTTTATGCAGTAAAAGGAAACTTTATACAACTTTTCTACTAAGTATGTTAAATATATTTTTTGTCATGACATCATCAAATAACAATTTGAAAGCGAACAAATACTACTAATAGGGCGTATAGTACTTTATATTATTCATCTCCGCCACCTTATTCTTTGATTGACGTTATCCAGTATATCTATAACGATATTCGAGATATCGATTTTATCTTGATAGGCATTACCATTCTGCTTACGCTTTTCATACGTTTCTCAATAAAATTATTACATACAAAGAATGGAGATAGCTAAAAAATATGATATTTTATTACAGGTTTTTCTTTCAACTTCATGATTTATAGCAATCAATGTAGGCAAAGCAAGGATCAAGGTTAATACAATCTGGTCTACTTTTTCGGCTGAAATTTAGACGTTGCGTATCAATGAGAAAATATTGAATCGAAGCATTGATACAAGTGTGTGCTTGTAATCGAATTTTGTGGGTTCGCTTCACACTCAGGGTTTATTATTTATTAATATTTTCATTTCCTCACTCTGGTAATAAGGTAAAACGCGGCGTAGAGTTCCGATATTTAACACGAAATATCTCATTCGGGTGGAAGGTGGGAACCGGAGTGTTTTAACATTAGGTTCTCTGTTGAAAAAAAAACATTGCTATACATACAGCATATTGTTTTGTTGATGTTGAATAAAAAAAAGTATGAGAGAATATTTTTTTTATTATAATGTATAAATATTTAACAATAGATAATACAAAAATAACAATATAATTAGTTTAAATATACATCTTAATTATTATATTAACATTTTAATCTTAATTAAGGGTTGTAATAATGACCTTTGTGCGTACAGTATAAAAAATATTGTACCAACTTATGGTACAATAATAAATATTAAATTAATTTAACGATTGTAAATAGTGGCGAATATTGAAATGATGATGAGGAAGCTAGATGCTAGTCCATGAGCGCTGTTTCCACCATCGTCACCTCCATCGCCATAATTGTCGTCAAGCCAGGAATTGACCAAATTATAATTGCTCTCAGTCCAAGCGATAGACGCACGGATATTTTCTCTAATTCCAGCAATAGCAGCTATTTCACCGGCTGAGAAAATGTTGGCGTGGCTATTTTCCAAGTTTTGAATCTGTGAAATATAAAAAAAATATAATTAAATATTATCTGTGAAATTACCATTTATTGATATATGAAAGTGCTCAATAGTTTTTCTAAAGTTTGGGAAGTTTTTCGAAGAGTACAGTCTATAAAAACAATCAACAGTAATAAGAAATTATAGTCCTAAATTATTTCATGAATATACGATCAAATTTAAAATACCAAAGTGTCTAGTGTGTTAAAATTAAGTAATAAATATTTTTTTAATTACCTTTTGAATGTGCGCCTGTGTGGTTAGTCTTGTACCCAAGGCGTTAAGAATGTTAGTAGTTCCAGTAAGCTGCTGAACTCTGTTGGAAGGTATAATAACATTTTTAAATTAATTTAAATAAAACACATGTATTTATAATTTAATTTACATATTTATTTTACCTCAATTTTTATTTTGATATAAATAGAATTAGAAAATGGTGTAAGTAATAAAATCAGTGATTTTTGCAATTATTATAGTATATAGGAATAGTTTAGTGTTATACATTTTTGGAAATCCTACCACCGGTAGAAAGTCTATCTGTGACTCCGGACTACTGTAAAGTCAACCTTGTCGCGCGATTTACTTGTGTAACTAAACTAGTGCTAATATAATTATATAAAATCTGCTAAGTTTCAATTTAATTAAATATTGATTAACGCGACAAGCTTTTATAATCATATAAATTCTTTTATATGGCAGCGAATGTT
>FAPJ01016278.1:0-10175 GCA_001485985.1 Heliconius ethilla aerotome | reverse complement strand
GTCGTATTCAGGGTTTGAAATAACAGTCATTTGTTGAAATATGTATGCCACTGGGTTTGATCGAAGTCATCATTCTTTCCACAATTATTTCAACTATGTGGTCTTGATTCCTCCTCGAAAAGCACTTGTGGAGAAAGTGAAAAAGGTAGTGTAGCTTATCCTCACAAACTTTTTTCAGCAAACCCAAAAAAACTTTTGGAAAATGGCGAATGTATTTGGTTGAGCAAATAATAATCAATGAATCTTCCAAATTTCAGAACGATGTGGACCAGTCATCGGTGGCGGGACGGGGCCGGAGCCCGAGCCCCCTCAGCCGTTGGTTACCAGGGACCCATCGGTGTCCCTTATGAGGTGGGACAAACCGCCCTCATCGGAACGAAGACGAACGGAGCCAGTATCTTTGGCAACTTTGGAGAGAGACTGTTTCGTGATACCCGCTCACGCACTAGACCGATTCCTGCCTGATGGTGTCCCCGTAAGTTATATGCTAACGCTTTGGTATGATTTGTTCAAAATTGACGATCATAATTTTCAAACTTGTAGGTAAAATAATTTTGTACTTATTAAAAATTTATTCCACTTATCCTAATACAGTCCTATTAAAAATCGGAATGTTACCATAAATAAATCACTTAATTTATTTAACTAAACAATATTGTTTTACATTAAATTTACTACTTTTTTTATTTTGTTTCAGCTACCTGTACCTCCGCCAACGCCGGAGAAAGGAATGGCAACAAAAACCCAAAACTCACTCAGCATACTCGAAGTTGCCGATCCAAAGCTTTGTATATTAGCGCATTTAATGAGTCCCTTAGAACCTATAGAGCCTATTCTAGAATCTCCTCTTGCCAAACCTTTGATGAAACAGAAAACTGCCGCTGGTGAGCTACTCAGCGACGTAGCCCACGCGAATACAGCTGTCGGCGGAATGTTATTAGCTAATATGGAAAAGAATTCAGAATTCCCATTCATATCGTACTATGTAATAAATACTACGCAAACTGATCCATTACTGTTTTACAATAACATGAGAAGTGCCTCTTTGGCAAAGTTTGACCCGAAAACTATGAGATATTCCGCAGCCCACACGCTGGACTTGTACAGTGAAGTGGCCATGATCTGTCGGCCTCCGTTTAATGATCTCGCTGGTGGACCAAAAAAATCGCATACACCCACTACTGGGTTTATTATTAGTGTTTATAAGGTAAATTGCTAATATATAGGTATAATTTAAAATAACCGCTTCTTTATTGCAATTTACAACTTGTAAATGTAGATATCTAGATTATTTTTGATATTACAGATTCATTTCTGAACAAAACTAAATTGTAATTAAAATTATTAAAATCTATCGTTAAGTCAACTTTAACATGCAACAGCATTGATTTAGAGATTACAAAAAAGTCTTTTGTATAAAAGATATTTAAGCACAACGCAAAAATTTCAGGTATTCGAAGGAGACGACGGCGAACGTTTCGAAAGGAACTGGTTATACTGGACAGGAGCTCGAATGCTCTACCGGCATCTACCCCACTCGGTGGGAATGAGGAAAATAGCGTTACACAAGTCCGTAGCAGCTCATGGCGATAAAATGTATCTTTTGGTGTGTGAATGTGCAAATTTGTTAGACGATTTGTCTGGCGCGGCCATGTTGGTGACGGCGTTGAGAGCCAGGTTGTGTGGTTATACTGGCCTGTACAGACCGATACAGACTTTCTAGTAAGTCTAGGGTTGCTTAACTTGGGATTTTAAGATCTAATCTGTCAAATTTTTATATTTTATTCCTGACTGTATTTGTCGGTGTAAGAAGTGACAATTTAAACATCGAGGAGTGTATCACTCAATCGACAGATTTAAAGACATTTTTAATGACAAACATATAAAATTAAGTCAAAAGACACAAAAATTAACGTTCATTTAATACCACGGAGGCTTTTTCACAACGAGAATGTGTGTGTGCCAACAAGCAAAAACTAAAAAGAAACAAGAAATTATTAGTTTGGTAAAATAACAAAATATACCTACATTACTCGAGGATACGAAAATTTCAGGTTTTTTTTAAACATATCCAGCAATACGGTGATGTACATTTATTGTATACGTAGCATTCGGGTCACGAATGTAAAAATAAAAATATTGTAAATAAGAAATAAATTGATTAATTTGTACGATAAGTATAAAATTAAAGAATTAAAACTACTATTAAAGATTCCAAGTATGGCAACCTTGATATTTGCAAAAGGTTTTATGGGAGCATCATTTTAAGAGCTTTGAGGAGTTTCTTTGAGGATTGTTGAAATTAGATTCGATACTAGTTTAGATATTTCTAGAATATATATAAAAAATCTCATCGAATTATTAAATTTTTAAAGATTTTGCTATAATTTATTTTTGCGCAGCACTGTAGTGTTATTCTTAAAGAAAGTTATTATTATACAAATTAACATATAAATAATTTGAATGAAGAAAATATTGTTAAACATTAGCATGTACATTATAAAAATATCAAATTATTTATTAAAAAAACTGCCACCACCCGAACATGAAAAATACGACCTTTTCTCGGTTTTGACATATCCTGTAACATATCATTGAACAGGCAGGTAAATTACACATTAAAAAGCTATAAAACATCTTTATTTGAAAATTTTAAAACTAATTCGTCTGTTTAAATAACAAATAAAGAAGTTTTGACTGCTTAAGTACATTCAAGGCCAAAAAAATAATTAATTTGTAAATAGAATTTTTTAAAACTCAAAAACTCATTTACTATAAAATAATGCAACTTTTATTTAACAACATTCATATAATAATAATAATGCAAATTATCATACTTATGTAGGTAGTGTTATGGACTATATGTATATCTGCTGATTGCAGTCGAGTGTTAAAGCGCATAGTGAGATATAAAGTTCAAATTAGTAGTTTGATAAAGTTAATCGCAGTACAGCATGGTTTTCAGAGGCCCAAAATGTATGTAAAAAATATTAAAAATGAAAATCTTGCACTGCACAGACAGAAATATCTTTAATATATATATTTAAGGCGTTAAACAAAGGGTGTGTTAGCGTTACATAGAATAATTGTATTATTTAATTAATCACGTTCCAAGAAATGTGTATTTTTTATTCTTCCTACACTTAATTTCGAAAAAATAATAAAAAAAATGCTATGCGTCATCGTTGAATTTTCCCGCCTTTTTATATTTGTAATGTTATGACAATAATTAAAAAAACTTTTGACATTAACAGCTTCGCGAACACACCCGAATTATATTTAAATAGATTTAGAAGGCACTAATAATTCAATTGTTCCAACGCGATTATTTTGCTATGGTGCTAAACTAGTCAATTTAAAAATTAGTTAGAAAGCTTGCTAGATATCTGGCGAGCTCACTTTTAACACCTAAGAAAGACAGCGAAATAAATATTTTAAGTAAACAGTATTACCTACGAAAAAGGGTCGATAACGATAAGTTAATAAAATTAAGATCTTTCCCGACTCTCCCTTTGCCAACAGAATGCCTTCTTAAGTAGTTTTAGATAGTGTAAAACCTCAACTATAAATTCTAATTCACAACGCAGTATTTCTTCACTTTTTAAAATAACATGTAGAGCAAACTATTTTAGCTTAAATTAAAGAATTTCCTACGAATACCTAGAATCAAGTTAGATTTACTTGTATTATTAAATTTTAATAAAATTCTATTGGTTATTTTGTAATTTTCTTAAAATAAAGAATTAAAGGGCATTAAATTACAGAGGCGGCATTTCTTACATTTATGAGAATAAGCTTTCGCTTTTTGCAAGCTCTGTTTTTAATACAAGTCAATTTCAATATAAATAAAAGCGTTATTATATTACTAATTTTTGTTTAGTATTATACTACATTATTCTATGAATATTAATTTAACTTAATTTTCCAAATTCTTTACTAAGAATATGGCATATATTTATTAATATTTAATTATGTAAGTCATTTATGTTACTATTGGTCTTCAGTTTTCATTATTTTATAGCAAGTTACTAATATTTATATTCATATAAATTATGTGTAGCTTAATTTTAGCCTAAGCTTTTATATAAGTAATACATGTCAACACACTGCCATGTTTATCACTTCTCATATACTTTTTAGGTCTATCTCACATTTAAGTAAAAAAAATGTTAAGAATTTTGCCATATTACTTACGACTACTCCAAATGCAAATGTTACTTTATTATTCGAATTTCAATAGTTGCTTATAACTTTATTATAGTTTTAATTTAACCAAGTAAAATTATTAAAATGTCTACAGTACGGTCGTGGCCGCCCTGAAGTTAGCAGAAGATCAAATTTTAGAATTTTTCTTATTTTTGATTATTTTCTACAGAATGAACTAAAAAGTTGATAAAACCTAACTTCAGGACGGCCCTAACTCGTCGACCATACTGTAAGTTATCCTTCTGTGATGTGACACAATTGCCAACAATGTGCTCATTTTAGAACCATATATGAAGGGTGCTTAATAATTGTTTTATTCAGGAAAATATACAAAGTGTTAAATTAAAATGAAATTGCTATTAGAATTTAATTATTTTATAAAGAAACAAAGTTTTATTTTCTTATGGCAACAATTTTGGATTATCTATAAAAATTGTTTTTTTTCTGTTATTTTTAACAATTACAATGTCAAAGTGTCACTTTCTATATAAAAAAAAGTACTGTTTCTATTAATTTAGCAATAAATATACACCCTAGTGCCGGGGTTGTACCAATTTAGGTTATAAGTTAAGAATGTTGGTTTAGAATATCATATTTAGCTTCAAAAGCTAGTTTTCATTGTGGGCGAGGCTCTTACATTTAGAAATGTAAATTTGAACTATTTTTATAATAAAATATAATAATAATTTAATTAATATTTTATTTTTATTTACTTCTTTTTTCCACTATTCTTAAAATATGTATGTACATATTAAGCAATCTCTGAATAAAATAAAAAAAATTATGTTATTCACAGACTAAAAAAAAGATAATATTTAAAAGTATAATTGTACAAAAAAATAATTATAATAAGCATAAAATTATATTTGAGTTCTTGAATGGTTTCCAAGAGATGCAGGTCCAAGTACCGCTATGTTAGATTGATACTTTTTTTAAATAAAGCAATTTAGTATGCCATGATTTATTAAGTCTGTGTCAGTCCTGGCAAGTGGATCACGAGTTCGATCAACACTTGAGGCAATTAACTATTTTTATTTCATTGCTGTGGTATCGAGGAAAACATGATGTTAAGCTCCATTACTTAACATGCAATGCCTCCAGAATTCGGTGGAAAATGGGGATGGATGAAATGGAGTTTTAAATGGTGCTTAACACTAAGTTCCCTCTGCCTACCCTGTTGTATACTGGATGTAGTGTGAAGCCAAAAAAATGTAAATAGAACTTTTGATAATATAATAATTTATTAAAATAAAATAACAACTAACTATATCACTATTTTCAAATTAATATCCTTTGTGCCCTCGAAACCTCCTTCTATTATCGAGCTGTAAAAGAAAAACATATTTTCAATATTCAACAAACCTGTAGTGCATAGGGACAGCATGGTGAAAAATAAATAATTATTATTTCCCTGCTCTAGTAAGAGGAAGTACTGCGTTGAGTTAAGCTACTAAACATGCAGTATTTTAAATTAGTGCAGAATTTATTATTAGATGCATATACAATATAATAAGTTTCATGTGTTTTAGTATCATCAATACCATAGTCTTTATATTGACAATGTTAACACTATCTACTATTCGAGATAAGACTTTATTTTTGCACCAGCTATACATAGTACATACATATCCAATGCAACATTATTACATCATATAATGTCAAACAAAAAAATATATTTCTTATTATAATTTTAACTCACCAATGACCTCTTACATTCAAAGAAACTTTGTCTGAGTTGCAAACATTCAGTAGGAACAGTAGAGTCTCTTAAACACTCTCGAGGTGTTTTTTTATTCTGTAATTAATAAATGAAAGCCATTAGTTACTTAGTAACATTAAAATAAATTTAACTATACAAATGATATAAATTTAAGCAAATATTGTTCCAAATTATAATATAATTTTACTAGATAAAGTTCCGAAGATAAAATACTAACCTTTTTACAGCAATCGCTACTTAATAAACACATTTTTAGATCGGCTCTTATTCCTGCGCATGGTGAATGATCAGCTAAGCCTACTTCGTCAGGACCAAAAGTGACCATGTTTTATTTATACACTTTTATATTTAAAAATATATATTATTTATACAATACGAATAAATGTTATCTTCAAATCTTGACATTGACATTTGGTTACACTAATACTTACTAGGTACTTAGGTAGCACGCCATAGATTTATTCATCTTAGAACGATATTTTAATGTTTTCATGTGACGATCACTTTTTGGTTTTCACTATTATTAATACAATAGTTTGTAAAAATGTAATAATAAAATACTTTATGGTAATTCAAATCGTTTAGAAATTAACATTTATATTTAAATATTACTCAAACCCGTGATTCCCGGACAGTTCCTAAGTTTCTGAATTTTTTTTCACATAACTAGTTGAAAACTGTTGAAGTAAATGTCACTTTGAAGTTTTCCCTTTCACTCGACACTTTCAAGATCAGCTGATATGATAACTTATTGTTTTTATTTTTACTGTCACGCGATTATTTTTAAGAGTTAAGTAGGCCCTGGTCACTGGTGATATTTGTGCTACGAGTGATAACAATAATGACTAAATATCTACCAATTTTTAATAGAAAGCTCTCTCATATTTGTAATCTAAAACCTTTTAAAGACACAAAATGGTTGATGCCGAATGGGAATCCAATTGGAATGTATGTTTATAATTGTGTCGCTCAAGAACGAGTGCCGATTATACTTAATGACCCTACGGTTGCTACGTGGTACTCATGCGGCCCTACAGTATACGACTCAGCGCATATAGGACATGCTTGTTGTTACGTTAAATTAGATATCATACAGAGAATATTGAAATCATTTTTTAATATAAAGTTAGTAACTGCCATGGGAATAACTGATATTGACGATAAAATTATAAAAAGAGCTAGAGAAACCAAAAGTGACTTTAGAAGTGTAGCTAAGAAGTATGAACATGAATTTTGGGTTGATATGTCTAGTTTGAATATTGAAAAGCCTATGATAGTTACCCGTGTATCTGACCATATTCATACAATTAGTAATTTTGTAAAAGGTCTTATAGATTCTAACATTGCTTATGTGGCCAAAGATGGTTCTGTATATTTTGATACCACAAAGTTTCCTACTTATGGAAAATTACAAAACATGCAAAATGATGGGGAACCCAGTGATGAGGCAAAAAGAAATAAAATGGATTTCGCTCTATGGAAGGGTTATAAACCTAATGAGCCTTCTTGGGTAACTCCATGGGGTGAAGGCCGACCAGGCTGGCATATAGAATGTTCAGCAATGGTTAGCAAAATATTTGGTTCACAATTAGATTTTCATGCAGGTGGGATTGATTTACAATTTCCTCATCATGAGAATGAAGAAGCCCAATCATGTGCATTTCACAACACAAGACAGTGGGCTAATTATTGGATTCATGTTGGCCATCTAAAGCTAAAAGAAACAAAAATGTCTAAATCACTTCAAAATACAATTTTAATACCTAATGTATTACAAAAATATAATGCAGATGTATTTAGAATGGCATGTCTTATGTCCAATTATAGGTATTCAATGGAATACAATGACAAAATGATGGCTAATGCACAGGAAGTCCTAAACAAATTTAAATTTTTCTTAAAAGAAGTTGAAATTTATGTTAACAACAGTCATTCTAGCGCAGGCGATTATAACAATAAATTACTAAATGAACTGCAAAAAGTTGAAGATAGTAATTTAGAAGCCTTAAGGAACGACTTTGACACTGCATCTTGTATAAATAGCCTACTAAATTTAATTAGGATAAGTAATAAATTAATAAAGGCCAATACATCTGACTTTTATCCAGTACCAGTAATATTGATAGCTGAATACTTAGTGCAAGTTCTTTCAAAATTTGGCTTAAAATTAACTGAATCTACCCAAAATGATGTTTCAAATTCATTTTTAGATATCCTCGTTGAATTCAGACACACAGTCCGTTCAAATGCTGTAAAGAGGAAAGACAATGAAGTATTAAGTGCTTGTGATGTAGTTAGAGATAAAATGAAATCCATGAAAATTCAAATAAATGACAATAAAGAAAAGTCATCATGGGTTTATATAAAGTAATAAGAAGTTATATGATGAGTTCAGCCAAAGTATTAAGTATAAGATCTATAAAAAGGCCGTTACCTATGTATTAATAATTTTACATATTGAGTGTATATTTTGAATGGTAATAAAAAAAAGATTTTTAAAATAAACTTTTATTTATATCTAATATAAATAAAAGTATATTATTATTTATTTATTACGATTCAAAATCTACACTAAATTTTATATTTTTTCAAATATAATCTCAAATTATATTTGTATACCATATAGACTTGTTAGGTGAAGATAATAAATATTTTTTACAAGATGTTAGTTTGATTGTCTTTAAAAATAAAACTTGATACTACTCTAACCCAGTATGTACAGTATGTACTGTTTATTTATATAAAATCCTTAGCATTGTTTGTATTCAATAAAATAATAACAAGGGTAAATAAAACTACATAGCTACCTATGGATTTAAATATATAGTTCTTTTTTTATTGGAGAACATTTTATTACATGTTTAAACAAAAACATTCTGAAATTAGATTTTTAAGAAAAAAACAATACTTCAGTCTTTTCATTTTCCTTTTTTTTTATATTTTGGAATATAAAAAAATATAATAAGGGCACAAGAAAAAGTATTGTAAAAAATTCTAAATAGTATGTTACTTTTCACATTTTTTTAAATTAAGTACAATACAAATTAGAATAACCAGATCATTGTTAGGCAAGAGTCTCACTAAATGGAAATATTTTTGTTTTTAAATAAACTGTAGACTTAGATCTGACTAGATCCATAATTACTCTAGAATATTATAATTACTTCTTAATAATTCAGATATATTTGTTATAATATTGATTACTAAATGTTAATACAAAAAATATGTATCAATTATCCATACTGTCAAGTAAAAGAAAATAATTAAAGGAGTGTATTTATTATTTTCCTTACTTAAGGACAATCATTTCCAAATAAGAAAAAAAAACTATAAATGAGCTTATATTTTTTATTAAATTGAGTATCTTTCATATTATAACAATTATATCCGAACATCACTGAGTGAAACACATGCCACGTGACATTAAAAAAACTGTCATTTAGCGAACTGTATACGAAATATTTTTGTCTTGTATCATATCTTCTGCTTTATACACTTTCCACGCGACGAGATAATCTCTAACCATTTTGAATACAGTGTAATAGTTAATAAATAGTAATATAACAATGGCAATGAAATTATGCCACGCGAACGAACTAAATAGAAGGCAGAGCTGCATCGCGACCAGCGACAGTTGTAAACAGAGCAAAATGCAGAGGAATTTCGATGGATTGCTGAACACCGACTGTAAATACAATAGAAATACATTAATATTTACGATTAATATCTGAATTAAAAAGTTATAAAAAATTAAGTACAGATAAAAAACTTATATTTTTTATAATACGAAACTGATGCGGTTTTTGCACAATTGATATAAACTATAGAGTAATATATGCTATGGTTGTTGAGGCGCATTGGCTGTAAATCTAATCAACATTTGACTGTAAATGCAATGTATGAGATTTAAGCTGGAAGCAGAGAAAAGACTTGTTGACATAAAATTCTCTCTATATATAAATGTATGCTCTTTTCATTGTCATGTCTACTCATTTATTATATACAAACAATATATTCAGTTTATATTATAAAACAAAGATTTGCTTACTATTATGGTGTATATTGAATGTTAAAAACGTAAACTTACATAAAAACGTATGTGATGCACATCATCCGGTATAGCTGCCACTATAGGAGTGTCAGCTATGAACAGTGTATCTGAAAATCGTGCCAGCGACCCATACGTCCACCACCGTGTGGGACACCATGGTTGTACGTCTGGTACTGTTACTGGAGCTGCAGAGGAAAA
>FAPJ01016259.1:0-18082 GCA_001485985.1 Heliconius ethilla aerotome | reverse complement strand
ATGCCAGGAGGAAGAAGAAGGAGACTTGTAGTAAAATATTATCTATTGCATAATGATACGTACTAAACACTCAAGGATATTCAATTTGCAAACAAATTTCTTTGTTTTTTTTTAAATAATTGATGAATTTACACGTAACTGATACGTGGGTGTGTGTTGAAATCCAAATCCAAATGTTTTTAACGATTGTTTAAGTAGTGGAAATATTAGTAAAAGAAAAAGCATTATCCTAATTGGCCTCAAGTGGCCTCAGTGCCTCAACAAAATATACCAATTACAAACCGTAGCATCTATCGTCAATCATAAGTCAATGATACGGGTTGTTTTACGAAAATTTTAATTTATTTCTTTTAACTTTAACGTTATTTTAATTTATTTCTATATTCACAGGATGACTTTATAGATTGCTTCGGAGTTGAAAAAGTGACGGGAAAAGTGGGTACAGATATACAAGAGGGCAAATGTTCTTGGCTGGCAGTACAAGCGATACAGAGGTGTAATGAAAAGCAAATGAGAGTGTTTTCAGCTTGCTACGGAAGCTCCGAACCGGCCCACATCGAGAGAATAAAGAGACTTTACGAAGAACTAGATTTACCAACTGTATATAGAAATGAAGAAAAAGCGAGACACGATTTAGTTGTACGATTAGTCCAAGACTTCCCCTCTGACACAATATCCCCCGACCTCTTCTTGAAACTGCTCAACAGAATATATGACAGAAAAAAATAAATACTATAACGTATATGTATTGCTTAAATTTTAAATTTTTATATAAAATTCATTCAAAGTGAAGCATTTGATATAAATTAAAATAAGAAAGTCAGTCGATCATTATTTACATTCATGGTATATTTATATATAATAAAAAAAGTAACTAGTCTTTCAACAATCGTACCGTTTTATTTAGAAAAGAAAATACAATAGTATTTTTAACACGTGACTGACGTGTAATATTTAATGTTTATTTTATACTGTGTGGTAGCTGCCATTAGCTAAATTATATATATAATTGTCATATTTTTGTTTACATAACGTTTATGATTTAATCATTTCTTTGTTATAAGCGGTCTGCGGACTCAAAACTAGGACAAATTCGCCAATGGCGTAGCTAGGGTATTTGCTGCCCGGTGCGGCTTAGGGGACTTGATGCCCTTTAAAATGGTCTAAAGTCTAAAAAAACAAAGAAAAAGTAATCGTCGACTTTGATGCCCCTTTTCCTTGTGATGCCCGGTGCGACCGCACCGCTCGCACCCCCCTAGCTACGCCACTGAAATTCGCAAAATCCCGGATGAATGGTAGCCCTGTGTCGATCCTAAACTGTGTGTTACATTAAAATTTTATTAATTATAAGGAATAGTTGATTATTTTCAAAATAATTGATATATTCAAATGGTAAAATATGGTGGGAACTATTTTTAGTCAAATTATATTATTTATAATTGGTAACATTATACATGAATATATTTTATTAAAAAAAATATCGTGCGAAAAAGAGAAATTAACGATGAATTTGCGACGATACTTTATATTTATATTAATGTGGATTTTTCGTAAAAATATATTTTTCATAGTTTTAGAAAATGTAATCGAAGCGGGACTCGAACCTGCGCTTCTTGGGCACTGTCCGGCTTACGAGAGGCGTGGGTTCGAGTTCCGCTACTAAAAATATTTTTTTTCCTTATTGTAGAATAATACATAATACATATATATTTCATTTAAGTCATTATCGATTTGCAATAAAGATTAATTATTATAACCAAGGAGGCTTAAATAAATAAAGAAGTTTAAATCTTCTTACAATTATATGCTTATCAAAATAGGTATATTGAGAGAAATACATTTTTTTGTGTTTGCATATTGGAAAAATATAAATATTATATAATTTCTCAATACTGCGTAATACATTTGACCTTTAAGATTAAAAAAATAGAGTCTTCAGGGTCAATTTACTAAATATTTAATGATATATCTAATAATGTATTTAAAGGAAAATGAACAGACGATTTTTTTATTCAAATAAAAAACTCAAAAAATTAAATAACTATGTTATATTATTGGGACGATAGTTTACCACATCTTTAAAAAATGTTTAATTTTTGTTTTTACTTATAACCAACCAAAATACGAAACCTTTACATAAATTACATAATATGTGTTGTTCTGATGTATAAGCTATATTATTGTAAAGTTTCATCTAAATCCATTCAGTAGTTTTTGCGTGAAAAAGAAACAAACATCTATACACTTTCAAATTTATAGTATTAGTAGGATATGCAGGGAAATATTAAAATTTGAGCTATATCACTTTTATTCTCAGTATATTGATATATATACTTATAATATAATTAGTTTTGACCAATTTTAGTATTTAAGTAAATATTATATACAATTATTTCAAATATCTGTTTCGGTTCATTTATATTTTATTGTAATTAAGTTTTTCCCTAAAGTTGAATATCGGAAATGGTAATGTAAGGATGGTGGTTATTTTAGAATGAATAAATTTATATTTCAAGAGATATCTTGTTTTTTTTTTTAATTTTTCATTATAAGGGAAGTGTAGTATACCTAGTACAATTTTTTTTTCAGGTTTTTCACAAGGAAATTGACAAAATTTATTGAATTTTTCGTGGTCTTTATGACCCTTCCCAGGGTATTTCCAGTTACCACCCGTTAGTTATGATTGGAACTTGATAGTAGGTAAAGAGACCCTAGTGTCAAGAAACTCCATTCTCCGCTTTCCATGAAAATTAACCTGGTACCTGGGTACTAACTTTAATTTGACAGAAGTCCAACTTGGAACCTGTGTGAAATTAAAGTAAACAACTAAAGTTAAACTAAATTCATAACTTTTTTAGTATTTATAGCTTTTAGTTACTTTGCTTTAAGTAGTTAGTTTAGTTTTAGTTTTTTAATATAATATTTATAATTTTAGGGTGCTGAAAAACTCGAGAAAAATATATCTTTTCAGTTTTTTAGGAAATCGATGTTCTTCAACATTGTCAAATTTGTAAAAATATTATACATTTCACTTATACAGCGTGTATTTTGTTGAAAAATTCAAATTTCAAAAGTCATGACTTCTCTTATAACGCTTTCAGCGACTTTAATTTTTTTAGTTCCAGGCTGTATCACACCTATAGAAGCAGAAAGAATCTACTGATGGTGGGACAAACTGCCAACATTGTACTTACAAAGTAATATCAGAATATTTATGAATTTTTAGGTTAACAAGTTAGAATTGAAATTAGAATATACTAGCATTATCACTTACGTAAAGCGTTGGGACGAGTCATTAAAAACGCATTATTTGTGTTGTTTTAACAAAAAATGCAGATTACTTTAAAAATATGCTTTTAAAATACATAATATGTACAATATGTGAATGAAGGTCCACATACGTGATTACGAAAAATAATTTAATTCAAAATACCTATTCATTTTCGTATAATTTTTGGTAAAACAAAGTTCTCTCTTATTATTTTCGATTCTGTGAAAACATACTATACATATATTCTTACTTGAATATAGCTAAAGATAACATTTTCATTAAAAAGAATGAAAACTTATAAGTCAAAAATAATAAATTTGAGCTAGTAGTTACTGAGATTAGTGCGCTCAACCAAACAAACCTTTCGCTTTACAAAAATAAGGTAACAACGGATAGTTAAATAAAAACACATTCATATTCTATCCATAGTGTATTCCAAAAATATAATGTTATACATAACATTGCTTCAATCAATAGTTAAGTCAAGTTATAGTAACCGTTTACAACCGTTACTTATATATACCTACTAAAAGTAAGCAATTACCAACTTAACTGATATCAAATATATTACAAAATATGGAATATCGGAACTATTTACTCTAATGATGTCCATACAATCTTATGTCCATGTTTTTCTCTGTTAAGTTTATTATCTATACATATAAAAGGAGAAGTTCCCACTAACTGAAATTTGGACCAATCGTGAAATTTGGACAGATGTTTATTTTCGTAATCTGAACCCACCAAGAAGAGATTTTGAAAAATTTTAACCCTAAGTGGATGAAAGTTAGTATGGATTTTTTTTTAATAATACGAAATTGACTCTTAATTACATTTCATTGAACACGGGTTTCAAGATTAGAATTTATCCCCTAAACTAAAAATAATTTCATAAATATATTTAATAAATATTAGTATGATTCAAGCAGGTGAAGCCGCGACGTCTTTCGCCAAATTTTCGAGGCATTTCGCGTTGAGTGGTGGAATTTAACACCATGCTTTGCCTTGTTACCAGAGCGATGAAATGAAAATATTAAAAAATAATTCATTCCCCCGAGCGGGAATAAAAGCCACAACCTTCGCGTTTACAGTCCACACACTTGAGCCACTGCCCCACGACGGCCCCTAAAAAAACTATTTGATACAATAATAAATTTGTAAAATCATAAGATTAGAATCTTATGTAGATGTAATATAACTAATATTAAAATTTTTATAACAGTCTGACAATTTTTTTTTCAAATATTATAACATTTTATAGATAATTTAATATATTTAAAAAAACAGACAAAAGATTGTATGGACACTCAAAATTCGCACTACATGACAAATATAAAACTACTGCAACTTATGGCAACATTAATAATGATATAATTCAAAACAATCAAGTAAAATGTGACGAGTATCAACTAGGTACATAAGAATATTGTTAAACTATTGCATTGTAACGTCCATATATAAATATAAGTTCAAATCCTAACTGGGGGGCACAACGCTGAGGTCACTCCGACTTGAATATTGACAAAAATAAAAAAAAACAGCTTTTAAAATAATAATAAATAAAATATATCCACGAATATGTTATTGACATATGACGACGTAATGAAATGCCAATTTTAAAAAACATATTATTATATCTATATATGTAATAGTATAATATAAATATATTTTATGAATGACGCTCAGCTAAGAAGTCAGGTCGAGGGTAGTGTTGAAATGATTACATTGTGTACGTGCTAATATAATTTTGACTAGTAAGCACCAATTGACTAATATACATAATTAATATCCTTAATAAGTATTTACATATATTTAGTGGCTAATAAAATTTAGCCAATACAAAGTGTTGGGTCGCAAAAACCCGATTCCATCCCCGCACCCGCTCACTACGGAAAACTTTTCACAAGAACAATCTAGAATCGTGTTTAAATTGTTGCGACTTTTTTTTAATTCTATACAAAAAAAATAACAACAAAACTTTTGAGCGTTAAAAGTTCAGTTCGAGCCCTAAAGCAATAAAAGTTTCAATCTTTACATATATATATATGTAAAGATATAATATATATTATATGTAAAGATTAAGAGTAATTAATATTTTTTTGTATTCTATATTTTAAATAATAATACAAATTATACACTGAAGCTAATATATGTTTGTAATAATACAATGTTAAGCTGCTACGTTTTACATAAAAAAGTTATATTCGAATCGAAAGATAAGAAATTCGGTGGTACTTATTCTACGTCAATTGCTGGATAGCCACGCCATTTTTCTTTATTCTGGTCACCTGCAATACATGTTTCGGAATAAAATTATAACATTTATTATTATTTATTTGCCTACGTATCTTCCGGAAAACAAAATTAAAGTAAATATCTTTTTTAAACCCCAAGAATTTTTTATATTCGATAGAAACTAGCAAATAATTTTAATGTTTTTGTTTTACCCCAATGCAAACATGAGTTAGTTTTTGTTTAAAATGTGACTTAATCGAGGGCATTCTTTGCAATGATTGAAGAAAATATGTTCAACCGTTTGGAGATCATCAGCTCTTTCCAGGTGGATAAAAGGATGTAAGCAACTTTGATTGGTCTAATCGATTTCGTAGAATAAATGTTTACTTTTTAGGGCTGTTTGTATCAGAGGCTTAACTTTTTATGTTAATGATAAACTCTAATTCACTCATAGAGCCGTAGTAGCGCAGGGAGACATGGGTGCGATAGTAAGCGCGGCGGTTGTGGGTTCAATTCCCACATGGGGGAATGAACATATTATTTATTAAATATTTATTTAAATTAAAATTTTCATTTCTTCGCTCTGGTGCTGGTGCTTAATTCAAATTCCAATTACAAAACTACTTTCCACATTCACACTTTAAAGTTAACTCAAAGTGAAGGTCTCACACGTGAAGATTACCTCCACCCGCATACTGCGGAATGTGATGACACCCATCCTCATAATCAAAATCCCTTAACACTTACCCCCAAAGCTACCAGGCTAACATGTCACACGTGGGGGTTGACGTGAGGGTGGAAGGGCAGCGGGGGCGCGTGCACCAGCCGGCGGTGCGCCTCAGTGCCCGTCAGCGCCGCGACGGTGACGCCCGCCTGGTACGCCGCCGGCACCCGCACGTAACGAGTACGCGTGCCCGCCTCCGCCCAACCTGAGGCTCGCCACTCTCGGATCACATTCGCTACTTGTCCTGGTTGAGGTTATTTGTTTAAGTAGATAGTGCTTGAACTATAGCTATACAAATGTAAATTTTGTGTTTGACAATTATAAAAAAATAAACAATTCTTTCTCGAAATCTATAGCGAGAAAATTTGAATCATTCATTCCCCTGAGTGAGAATCGAACCCACAACCGTCCCGCTTACAGTATAACGCTGTTCTTTCGTGGCGCGACGGTATAATTAAATTTTTTTTGTAATAAAACTATCTGTACTTACCAAGTACATTAAAAGTATGGAATCGTCGGTCTGGCACAACCATCAATGGTGTCAAATCTGTATTGGCAGTGAACCTAGCGAGGATATCTCTACTTTTAACCAAAAGCACAGAAGGAGATGTTAATTTTGGCCACAATGCTGATTCTCTTATACATTCCACAGGATTCGTCAAGTAAATTCCATGAGAAGACACTCCAAACACCATCTGATGGTGCCACGCGTCTGGTATTTCACCTTCACAACCCATTTGCAAGTTCAAAGTGAGAATTGGAACTGCACCTGAAATTAATGATACTTAGATGTAATAAAGTACATATAATTAGATATATTCTTGAAGAGTGTGGACATGTTGCTTTGCTCTGCCTTGTCGTCGTATCGTGTCATATTTATAGAAGGGATCCATTAAATAACGCGCCATTGCGCCATGTGGATTTTGTTAGATGCTACATTCCATTGCCCCTACAAAAATACCCTATCCTCACCCCTTTAAATTACATTACGTAATACGTCAATGGCTTCACACACACACACACACAAGCGTTTTAACAAACGCACACTCACACGCGCACGCACGCCCACACGCACACAATGACGATAACCAATCCACCCAAAAACCCACTTAAAAACCCAAATATCTCACTAACCAAGCGATATCCAGTCAGCCAACCAATGAGAGAGTGACATAACCCTCTCCGGGTAAGTGGGGAAGAACCTAGCGGTGACGAGACCGTCTGACGCTCTTTGGATGCCCGTCACTAGGTCCGCAGCCGTACACCCAGCTACTGCGCGCGATAAGAGATACCTGAAATTAATTTGAATTATGTTATTAAATTATTATATTTGTTGTATTTGTTTTCATCAAAAAAATTGTTTCATAGACCATAGACTTAAGTTTATCAACTTTTATAAGTTGTATTTCGGTCTCAGTGGGCAAGTCTGACTCTCAATTGGCAGGTATTTTTTATAATTTCAATTTAAATTGCATTTGCAGCCTATAAAACTGAATTAACGAATTAATGAATAACAATTCTTTCAAACAATATCTTTTGTATGTTTAAATATATAACGTCATTGCAAATGTTACCTTGGCAATGGTGCATTGTTGGCTCTCAGTCTGGTTCCGACAGATGAATTAATTCTCTCTATATTGACAGGTACGCCCAGCGCTATCTATAGATATATGAAACAAAAACAAATATTAAACTAAATATTTTAATATTTAATAAGAATAAGTACTCTTTGCTGGTAAACATTAATGAAGAATATCCATGCAGATTGGAGAATGAAAAATACGTAGTTACATATAAAACAAATCTCAAACAATAACAATAATCAAGTGATGTTAATACACCAATTGTAACACAAAATTACCAGGACATACAGTAGAGTTGATAGGGAAGTTATGTTTAATTAACTTTTGCATATTATTCACATGGTTAGAAAATAATGAAAAGCAAGAAAAACGTAAAATCATAAAAATTGTCTAAGAAAAATATAAATCACTTACAAAAACATTGACAACAGCTGTAGCTCCACATGCCGAAGTGCCAATCTGCGTCACTTGCCGCTCGCAGGCTTCCCTCTCAGACCATACCATACAACGAGGGGGTTCCACGCAACACATCGTCTCGGAGGTTCCCGGTGGCTTGTCTCCTGCAAGCTATATAACATATATTAGTTTTTACTGGCATGTGACTGATAGTGCAATTTTTTCGTTCGAGTCTTACTTCATTTCCTAACTTTAAAAAGGCAAAGGGCGGCGTTGAGTTCCTCCACTTACGCATCTCACGTGACTTCGGTGCAAAGTGAAAATTGGAGTGTTAGGTTCTCTTTGCCTACCTTGCCATGTGGGGTATAGCAAAAACATAAAAAAAGGCAAATCCAGACTAGGTTATATTGAAATGTTGTCCATTACTTAAATAATATGTATAAAATATTGTTTTATTATTTTTCTTCATCTTTTTTAGCTTATACCTTTCCCAAATCATTTGGAACTGAACCCTAGTGAAAGACACAAATATCACCTAATAATGATAAATATCCTATATAATATATTAAGAACACCACTCACAGAATGAATTAATTACAAAAATATAATTATAAAGTTTATATATTTATTTAAGATTTTCCAAAATGATGTAATCTAAACTTTGTCAAAGATCTGCTTATATATGCAGGAAGATGCAGGAGGCATTTCATTATTTTTTACATTTTATAAGCACTTTTTCATCTTAGAACATACCATATTTGCAGCATCATGATTTTCAATGTCTGCTTTTGTCTTCTCTGTCATAAGCTTTTTAGCCATAGTAAGATGAAACAGTGATGAAGATAAGTTTGATGAATCAAAAGCAGGCCTTTCTCCTTGATTAATTTGATATGCAAAAGGTGCTTCAGTATCCTCATCATCTAAAATTGCACACTTAAAGGTAAAAAGCATGCATTTCATTTAATAACATCTTAACAATTTAATATAGATTACAAAAAGAGCTACAATTAAATTAAAAAAAAAGTACATAAATAACTCACAATTTAATATTTCTCTTGGTGATATTAAGTCACCACTGGAAATATGATGTGATACAAAATGATTAGAATGCCAATGTGCCATAGTCCTCCTGACTAATAACTGTTCCCCACGTACATTAATATGAGTGATATAAGGTCCAAATGCTTGTACACCTCTTGCATTATCTGGTATCTCTTGTATAATCTCTACACGACTAGTTGATGGCACATTATGTTGGGGTTCTTCTTGAACCAAACTTGATGCTACAGCTATGGGATGCTGTTGAACTTGTGGTGGTAAGTATTCAGGGGATGTCCCTCTAATAACAGGTTCATTTTCTTCAGGCATGTTGGCACCATCTAGGTCTGTGTCAGATGTGGAAGCATCTTCAGTATCTACTTCACAAGAAGGTCCAGGATCAAAGTCCATTTCCAGGAAGTCCATGTCAGGACTAGATGCACGAGAGTTTGGTTCTCTAACATTAGCACCCGCTGACTGGGCAGCTGCATATTGCGGAGGTATAGGTAGATGTTTATCCAGGGGCAGTCCCATATCCAAGCTGAAGAAAGAACTTGGTAAATCTGCTAAATGCTCTCCACCTCTGTATGTGTAGATGCAGCCATCTTCTGAGCCTAAGGAATAATCATCATTGCCAGTGTCACTTGAACTATCATCTGCATCCAAGTTTGTTTTATTTAACTTCAATGTTGAAGGCCTTTTTCTACTCTCTCTAAGTCCACTTGGTTCACCTAAGTCGAAAGTTTTGCTAGATGACGCTCCACTTGTGGAAGGAGCATTAATATTGTAAGAAAGACCAGCTGATTCTTGACAAACTTTGTGTTTATGACATTGCCTCTCTTGATTAGATTCTATGCCATTGTCACATGTTTTATCTGGTTTAGTGGCGCTGACGTGATCTGACTGGTTATTAGATGTGTTCACCGTTGTGGACGACACAGAACTATTTACTAAATTATGTTGCTCAAAATGACTTCCCGAAAGTCTATTTGATGAGTGTCCAGTATCATTACTTGTTGTTACATTGGGGTTTCTCTGTTTTGAGCCATTATGTGGACAAAAACTTAAGTCTGTTTCATGTGACATTGATGTAAACACATTTTCATCGCATTCACCTTGCCCTCGTTGTTTTGATATGCCCTTGCGACTGTTACTTGTGTCTGATTCACGATCATGTTTATTTCGATTCCTTATCGATTCAGACTCCTCGTGAGGATCCATTGCAATAAAATTTATACATTAACAACTGTCGGCATTGTCCAATTTAAGGTTACTCAATATTATAAAGATTTTTATGATATATTAAAAAAAATACAATTTAAACTATGCATTAAACAAAAACTTATATGGTTTAGGTAGTTCTTTACGTCTTTGAAATATATTAAAAATTTCACCTTTACGACGAAATAAGAAAGTATTGGATTAAAAACAAACTAATTCTAACAGACCAATTGACAGATATTATAGTATTACTTTAGTGGAGTGTTGTAAGTTAAGAAAAAAATATATATTTTATCCAAGAAAAGAAAACAGATTTTACAGTACATTACATCATATTACGTTGTATGGATAACCTTAAACATTTTTTTGTAATTAAAAATGCTCGAATACTTAATTATTAAGTTGTATTATACCTTTTTAGTCTCTATTTTATAAAAGCAATTTTCAAAAATAAAGCAATATATAAGTAAATAACTGTAGTCTGTGGTAACAGAGCTGTCAATTGACAATTCTATAAATTTTACAATGACACACTGAAACTTTTCTCCATCTGTAAGATTATTAAAACTGCGTCTTATACAATATAAATTGTGTGATTAAAAGACAGTGTTGTGCTAGTAGTTATTATAATCAACTTTAATCCAAAGAAAATTTGTTATAATGGCGTATGCTTACTTGTTTAAATATATCATCATTGGTGACACAGGTATTGATTTATTCCTTGAATATTTTTCGCTAACTAGCCACACCACTTTATAATGCAATTGTACTATGTCCTATTATAAAATAATGTATATATATCATGGATATCTGTATAAAAAACCACAGTTCATTGCTTAAATATAATATACTGAAAAATTACAAAATTTACCCTAAAGTCGACATAGATATTGACTTCTTCCGCCTACGCTGTATGTGTACGGCGTACATGAATGCGACAAATAGCTATTTGTTAAATACAATTTAATTTGAAAATCAATTTAGTTGTTATTACGCGTCATAATTTATTTATTTATGCTGCTATATAAATAAACAAAGAAAACAGGTCTATCTTAAAACATGTCATTAACTGGTGACTGGTCAAGGCCTTTCTTTGTTTTTTTTATATGATAATATACTAGCTATTTAAGTAATGTTGAAAATTATTTTATAAAGTAAAATATTTATTATTTAGGTGTGGGCAAGTCTTGCCTGTTACTTCAGTTTACAGACAAAAGGTTCCAACCAGTACATGACTTAACTATTGGTGTGGAATTTGGGGCCCGCATGATAACCATTGATGGGAAGCAAATAAAACTGCAAATTTGGGACACTGCTGGACAGGAAGCATTTAGGTTATTTTTTTATTAAATCATCATATATCATCATTCATATAATAATTTTGTATAGAGTTAACATGATATAATAAAAATAATGATATTTTTCACAATTTAAAAATATTTTCTTTATTACTCATTGCAATGATTATTTGAGATTTTGCTGGATATTTAACATGCTTTTGTAAATTTAATGCTAATACAAAGACAAATCTATACTACTAGAGTCAATTTTTGTGTTGTACAAATGTATTATTCAACAGAAAAAAAAATATTCAATTCAATTTGGGAAGGTTGGTAGGTAGGCTGTGCAACATCATTTTTATTGACTGTTCCTGCAGTTAACTTATAAGTCTGAGTTATTTCTATTTCATCATGAGAACATGCAACAAATAAAAGCAAGCAAGTAAAAAAATATTATTTATCAATTATTATTTTAAACATTTACCAATATGACATTTTTAATGCAGGTCAATCACTCGATCATACTATCGGGGTGCAGCTGGTGCGTTACTTGTGTATGACATTACTCGGCGAGACACCTTCAACCACTTGACTACATGGCTTGAAGACGCCCGCCAACATTCCAATTCAAACATGGTTATAATGCTTATTGGTAATAAGAGGTTAGAATTGTTTTGTTTATAGATTTCTTTACTATTTTAATGTTGCATTCTGCAAGGTAAAAATGTAACACAGAAACACTTATCTTTCTGTATCTTCAACTATAGTCCATTTAAAGTCTGTTGTAATTTTACTGAAAATTAATATATTTAAATATGTATTTTTTGGCAATAAATGTTTTTTTTATTTATTTATTTTATTTATGCATATTTGACAACCACAATGTGTTATACAACAGGACACATGAAAATAAATTTAACTTTGCAGTGACTTAGAGTCACGGCGTGAAGTGAAGAAGGAGGAAGGGGAGGCATTCGCACGTGAGCATGGACTGGTCTTCATGGAAACCTCCGCCAAGACTGCGGCGAATGTGGAAGAGGCATTCATCAACACCGCTAAGGAGATTTATGAGAAAATCCAGGAAGGTGTCTTTGATGTCAACAATGAGGTATGTTATATTTTTAGTTTCACATTGCTTTTTGCACATGGCAGGGTACGTAGATGGAACCTGTGAACATAGTGTTAAGACACTCCAATCCTATTTTCCTTCTGTCTTTCCGCCGAATTCTTGGGATATTAAGTAGCGGAAATTGACGACGCCCTCGGTGTAGTATCTAGTATGGTTATTTTTTAGTTTTTAGCATTTATTTAAAGCAAAACATGTCTTAGTCATTTCAATGACTAGATATGAAGCTTTCAATGAATTTAGTAATTTGTAACTTAATACTATTTGTTTTCAACTGAAGCAATGCATTTCAAAACAATAGCAAAAAACAAAGCTGAAGTAATTTAGTTCCAAAAGTTTATATAGCTTTATTACTGTAATTGTATATCACATCTGGCAGTTAACATGTATTTTATCATACGTTCTGATTACGCCGTTATCGAATTGTATTTTCTTACAACTATTGTTTTAAAAATCAAACTGCATTCATGTCTGTCATTCATTTTCTTCTGTTTTAATTTATTACGTTTTTAGTGTTGTTTTTAAATTATTATTGTTTATTCATATGAATCTTAATTATTTACAATATGTATCAATTCTGAGTATAAATAGATATGTAGTAATGTATTATATTTTACAATGATATATTCCAGGCAAATGGCATCAAGATCGGACCGCAGCACTCGAACGCGGGCGCTGGCGGGCCGGGCGGCGCAGGCGCGGGTGGCGCGCCGCCCGGCGGCTGCTGTTAGGTGCTGGGCTGCACACGCTGAGCGAGACCCGCCTCGTGTGGGATACGGTATGAGATTTTTTATATAATTTCGTATGATAGTGATTCGTGGTTGCTTATTGAGTGGCGGAATTAAACACCGCGCTATGTTTTGTTACTATGCAAGTACATGATATTTCCCCTCAAGTGAGACTGGGAACCATAGCTGTCGCCTTTGCACAATATCTAGTTTCTTTCGTATTTTCTAAGAAACATATTTTTTAATTACTTTCACAGAAGGGGTGCAGCTGTGTGCAACAAACACTGGTACGGAACTTACTGCATGCTGGATTACTTAGTTTTATTTAAATGCTACAGAATGTTGCATCTCAACTTTTAATAATAGCAAGGTGGCTCTAAAGCCTATATGATAATACTAGACAAAGTAAACTAATCGTAAGTTGAATTTCAGGTATACTATAAAATACCTTATCTCTTAGAAAATTTCTTACAATTCAATTGTACTAAGAATTCTAACATTGTTTTGTTCTTTCAATTCAATTTATAACTTGACATTTTACAATTTTAATTGCCCATCAATCGTGGATATCTAAAATGTTGTCTCTATATTAATTTACGTAGTGGCAGTAAAGTTACATCTTTAGCAGATATTTAAATATTAGACATAAGTAACATTCATCATGCATAACCCAACATTGAGTATGTGTAAGATCGGACCAGGCGTGGAATCATATAAACGCAAATACGGCAATATCTATTTCTAATTCAATATCTAAATATTTTTCGATATTTTTGCATAATTAAGTGACTATTTCACTTTCTAACTAGCAATCAAAACGCGGCTTCGCTTGCTTAAACTTAACTTTAGTTAATTTTAGTTTGTAATTATACAAAATCTCTACACAAAATTGTAGCTTTTGTGGTATTTTGACATATAAATTTTATTACTATAAAGTTTCATTGGAAACTCATCAACTTTCACATTTATAATATTAATAAGATACTACATTACTCTGTAATAATTCCTCTGGATGAAATTGCTTTACTTGCCTTTATATGATTCATATTATATATTTAATGTATTTAATAATCCATTTTATATGTATATAAAGATTTTCAGGTCCTTGCACCCTTTTGTATTTACCATTGTAAAATAATCAAGCATTTATTATAACAATTTGAGCTTGATTTTCTTTATTTTTAGCTTTTTATATATACATAAATAAATAAAGACTTTTCAGCCTTAAGCCAATTTGAAATGAGTGTGCAATGTTTGTAATATTTTTTTAATAAGTAACTGCTTCAAATCCAAATGTCTTGTGATTGTAAAAGGACTTTAGTATGTAAATTTTATACCATGTTTAAGTCACAATATGCATTATATATTTTTAATTTAACCTTATATATTTTTTTTAAATGACTAACGAAATTATTTTACTTTGTTAATGAAAGATGTGTATTTTATTTTTATATTTTATTATCGTAATGACATAAATTTTTAATCCTTAAACTTTTGTCAGAGGTTTTTTTTATATGTATAGCAAACATATTTATTGACCATCTAAATAATATTTATGAGAACTGATGGAGGCCTAGAGAATCTTGCACAAGATGTAATTTCTGAGGAATATACTTAAAAAATCAAATCGAAAGTAAAATAATCGATTATATAATCATATATTTAAACTTTAAAAAGCGGTTTGATAATTGATATATCGACTATGTAACCATTCTAAAAAATCGATTAAATATAAAAGAAAATTGCTAGTTACAACAATTCTCGAAGGATAATATGGTGATCTAAAGGGCTGGTTGGGAGTTAATTGAAGACATGATAACAAAACTAGATTACTTTTAAGTTTAGCACATTGTAATGATGTAGTAATATTTTATAAGGTTACAATATGCGAACACATTTGTATGGCATAATTCATGAAGTAAATGTTGAAAAAATAATTCTTGTGTTTTATTTTACCATTTTATTCATTTCTTACATTATGTTTACGATATAAATTAGTTCAATTTTATTATTTTAAGATATAAATTACATTAACTTATAAACATAACATCAAATACATGTTTTTATCTTTATTAATGTTAACCTTTTACATCCATATTTAAAATTATCAGGTACACAATTGTTACTAAACATACATTAGCATCATTAACATATAAGAAAAATTTGAGATAATAAAATGTATGTAAAAATAAGTGGAATAACTCTAAATAAATAACAGGTTTAAAATTATTGAAATAACTAATTAATATCTAAATACAAATTACTTGTTATTTTATTCAAGACAGTGAACACAGAATTTACAAGTTCTGGTGTTTTCATTTTGACAAAGCCATTGTTTCTTATTTCTGCTTTTGGTATGGCTACTCCACGTAAATCACATACGGCAATGTTGAAGGCGCAGCTATTGTGCATATGATTTTGAAACAGTTGATACGCAAATGTTATTGCCTCATATTCATTATCCTTTTCATATTTAATTCTAAAAAAAATATGTTATATTGAATGAACATTTTAATGAAGTTCTTTTAAAAATAATCTAAAATTGAAAATTATGTCAATATAATAAAAAAGAAGGTATGATTAAATTGAAAAGTCAACTTGCATGTAGAGATCATCTACTCATAAACTGAAGTTATAAATACATATAAACAAATGTAATTACAATAACATATAGTTTGTCATTTGTCACTAAGTAAACATCATAAAATATATACCAGACTAGCGGACGCGTGCCGCTTCGCCTGCTTATTTGGACCCATAGAGGTGAATTCTTATTAGCCATGAATAATAATTCTAAAAATGTTCAATGAAATATTTTAAAGAGACTAAAAATTATTTTTTTAAAAATTGATAGTGATTTAAAGATTTTTCTATGCAAACTTTCAACCATATTTTTTTGCACCCTTAGGGGGTGAATTCTAAAAAACCATGAAACACATGTTTAATGAAATATTTTTAAGTCTTAATTTCAAATTTAAAATATTAAATGAAAACAAAATAAAAAAATGAAAGTATTTTCTTACGGATTCCAGATGGTATGTATGTCTCCAATTTCAAAGGTTAAGGAAATTTTATGTATGGAACCACAATCATAACTTAGAATTAATGCATCTGTACTCTTTGAATTATCATTATCCACAAAGTTAAAACAAAACTGTAATAATTGACGCTGAAACAACATTTTAATAAATAAGATTTTATTACATATTTTGTTTGTTATTTTTAGAGACCAAAAATTATGTAATTTGACCCAAAAAATAAAATATTAAGAAAAAAGTACAAAGTAAATATTATGTTCTAATTACCTGTGTAAAATTGCATTGTTTAATATTACAATCAAATAAAGTTTTCAAAGCTGATTTAACCACAGTACCGACTGTTTTTATTCCTCTTTCCAACATATATGGAAGATGTGTAGTACCATCTAAAGTTATACTAACTCCCCATGATATGAGTATAGCACAATACACTGTTTTCTTATCAACTCTAGTACTTTCTGATGACTTTGAGGTAACTGTAATCTGAAAATAAAATAAAAAAGTAGAATATTATGCTGATATTATTGTTAACACTACATAAAAAGTATCTTACCATTAAAGCATTTGAATCTTCATGAGAGTATTTTAACGTAGATAATTCTTCGAAAATTACTTCAAATTCTATTGTTGAATTTCTAGCAATATCTCTTACAAATGCTTGACGTATGTTTTGTGCATATTGTTTTAGTTTAACAGTATCATACTGTAAGTTATACATTGGAGACATTTTATTTAATATCCAATGTCCTTCATTATAAATTACTAAAAAAAATACATAATAGTTTAATAAACACTGAAAATTGTATAAAAGAATAAATATGAACATATTAAGCCATTAAATTTACCCGCAAGAGGATCGTTGTAAACGTAATTTGAATTCATATTTATATATTATTAAAAATATGTTTTCAAGTTGTTTCTAAGTCACAGAAAACATTTACTCTACTTCTCATTTAATTTAGTTCTAAATTATCGTCTAATAACCTTTAGTTTACACAATAATTAGTTTTCTACAAAGTATTTCAAAAGTTTTGCCGTTAGTCGTTACACGTACTTGACAAATTGTCATAGATAAAAGCATACATACTACATAGATAAAAGAATAAACTATTAAAACTTTATATGTGACTAGCAACCAGCTCGCGTCTCCGCCCGATTAAAATTATGAATTATTTAGTACACGGAATTACTTTCCTACTTTAATAAATAATATGTACATTTAAGATCAGGGCTTGTTAACGTTACCAATTCACACTTAAATTAACGGTAATTCCATAAAGATACTTAAGTATCGTTACAATTTGTTAGCGATACTTGGTAACTTAACGGAATAATAACGTTATAATAAAATTAATTTTAAAAATTAAATTAAATCTTAACGTAAAATTTAGTGTTACTTCGAAAGTAGCGATATAAGCAGCGGTATAAATCATCCTTTTATT
>FAPJ01016246.1:0-11867 GCA_001485985.1 Heliconius ethilla aerotome | reverse complement strand
GAAATGAATTGTGCTCAACTGGCACGCTCGAAACGCCATATATCAAGAATTCAATTCAATTCAATTTTGACAAAAAAGCGGTGATGAGTTCCGCCACTCAATACGCAAGATACCTGCAAAATTCGGGGAAAGTCCGATAAGGAAGTATCTTTATGGGAATGGAGTGTCTTAACACTAGGTTCCCAGGTTCCCTCACTTTCTATGTGCAGAAATCGGGATATAACTTGAGTTTAAAAAAACAATGTATAGCTTAATTATTTAGAGCTCTTGCACAGTTTCCAAGAGGCGTGGGGTGGAGTCCTGCTATAGTTTATCTATATTTAACACCTAAAAATATTAAAATATGTTAAAATACATCTTATATAAGTATAATTTTTTAACGACTATCTCGTAAATATATTTATTTTTTACGTTGTTAATTTAAATAAATTTGACTATAAAATTGATTTCCTTCATGTTTTTTCTTTAGCTTCACGCTGTATCCCGAAGCAAAGTAGGCAGAGGGAGGAACCTAGTGTTAAGTCACTCCGCTACCCACTATCCGCCCATTTTAAAAAAAAAATGAAATACTTGATCCTCCCGAGTCAGAGTTAGAATAACTATCGGGTATACAGTAACTAGTTATTACATACTAATTTAAAATGTGTCATTTAAGGCAATAAACTTAGTTTTATTCGCCTAATGAGAAAAATTAATTGATATTTTTTTAAATATTTTTCTCTTTTGTTTCAGTTGTATGTATGTTACGTCGACCGTTGCTCGTTCGAGTTGTTATAGTTTCCCAGATCGGAAGAAATTTTACAAGATTGAATTTAATAAATGAATTAATTTTTTAATTTGACTGGTGTTTTATTGTGTGTTGTCTAACGATCCTATTTTTATGTGTAAATAAAGACCTATTTGTTTTTGTGAAAGTGTCTAGTGTTGGTTAAGGCGTTTCAATTTTGACAGTCGAACATAATAGCGCGGCATTGAGTTCCGCCGCTCAACACGCAATGCCTCTAATTTCGGCGGAAAGTGGGGAACGGAATGTCCTAACACGAGGTTCTCTCTGCCTTCCCTGCTGTGTGCGGGATACAGCGTGAAGCTGTATGATTGTGGGTTCGATTCCCACACGCAGCCATGGTTAATTGATTTTTATGTAAGTAACATGGCAAGGGTTATAAAGTCCACGCAAATGAAGTTCGAGAGTGATTCTCTCTAGTTGATAATATACGAACATTTTATAATTTAGAAGCCATACCACGTTAATTGTATCTTGAATTAAGTAGTACGTCACAGGGTTTCATAATAACATGGTGATTAAAATAACATGTAGACAGCGGCAGTCTTGGGTTCCCTCTGCGTACCCCTACATATTTGAGATACGTAGGTACAGCGTGAAGGTAACAAAAAATAAATAAAAATGTTAGTATCCCCAATCATTTGATATTGTCAAATTACCCATTAAAAGGTATTCTTAATCTCGAATTTAAATGAAATCAGTCAAATTGATAAAACAGGGCAAAAGGGCAGAAAGCGACGAGTTACTTAAGTACATTCTGACTGCCTAACAGCGGGAAATGCGTTAAAATTACTAAACGCCTTATATTTTTATATAGCAACACTCATAATAGCTATTGTTATTGTACCGTTTGGCGCTCCAAATTAAATATTTATTCATTAATTTTCATTTGCTCGCTCTGGAGACGAGGCAAAGATTCAACATGGAATGCCTCTACGACGACGCATTTTGTCTTTTTAGCAGCGGGAAATAATTAATTCCCCCTCGTCGTAATCAAACCCACAAACGTGGCGTTTACAATCACATATTCATCATCTCTCTCTCTCATCTTTCTTACATCTTTTATTTTTTATTCATTTAAACATATTTATTATGTAGCACGAAGAAGTCAAAGATTACTAGTGTTAAGACACTCTGTTGTGGTACAGTGGAATAGTAGGTACCTAGGATCTCCCCTTGGGCAATCTTCTTCCTCAATTTCACGCTATATTCCGAATGTAGAAGAAGGTAGGCAGAGGGGATTTGAGAACAGTATCTAGGAAACTACTCCGTTCCCCGTTCAGACCTAGATACTGCCGTTCCCTACTGCACTGAGAATTTCCGAATTATTGAGGCATCGCGTGTTGATTGGCGGAACTCAACACTGCTCTTTGCGTCGTCATAAGAGTGAGGAAATGAAAATATTAAATGTTTTTATTCCTTCAGGTGAGAATCGTCGCGTTCGCAGTAGCACCATGACGGCATCAATCATTTTTTAGAAAGAACTCTCATTGGAAGAATTTTCAACCAATCCAAATTCTCTATACAGAGGGCGGGCGGTGCAGCTTATTTCAATAAATACAATAAATAAATTAATAAATCTTTTTAATCTAATAAGTTAGTTGAGGCCGTGCTGGCGCAGCGGCTGTAAGTGCGACGGCCACGGGTTCGATGCCCACTTCATTGGGAATAATTTATTTTCATTTTTTCGCTCTGGTAACAAGGCAGACTGTCAGACTCTCTTTTCCAATTTTTCGTGTCATAGGTACCTTGGTACTCAATATCTCGTAAATTTGACGTCACAAACGTAATGGTTCGGCTTCGATTTCACTCGGCGGAATGATGAAATCCAATTAAATGAAGACATTTCGCCGCTTAAATTACACAAAGTACAGCGTTTAGTTCCGCCATCTAGCATACAAAGTCTTGAAATTGGTTAGTTACAATTTTTATGTATTTTTTGTATAGACACAAAAAATCCATTAAAAACCTAATTCCTTTTTATATCTACTAATAGCGATACAAACGTGACTTCGCCCCCTTAAAAGCTTATTATTATATTATAGCCATATAATACAAAACGTTTACATAAATTGTGGTCTATTTGTTATTCTGAGGTAAGTATAAATTATATTCAAAGAAAAGTAAAGTTTCATCTAAATTCGTTCAGTAGTTTTTGCGTGAAAGTGGAACAAACATAGAATACAAATATTGATGGTTTTTTTTTTATTTTTTTTAAATAACTAACTAAAAACTATATTTGAATCCGGGACTATTTATGAAGGGCGGGGCTCATTAAATAATGATACATATCTGTCTCTTTCCCGCAAGCCCCGCCCACCTATAGGCGTGTCTGTTCCCACAGGACCTCTCTTTTAGTACATCAATAATAGGGAACAGAGTTGGACGTTTTTTTAAAAACGAGAATTCAAACTTAAAAAATATTTTTTGTGTTTAATTAAATAAAAGTGTTAAGTTTAAAGTTTAATTAAGTTTTTAAGTGATGTTGAAAATATAGTGATGTTTTAGTGTTATTTAATGTGTTGATCGATAGCAATAAGTAAGTCATTTTTTCATTTTCATTTTCATAAAAGAGTAAGGAGAAGGAACCTAGTGTTAAAACCCCTCGGCTTACGTACCGTACAAAATTGACACATTCTTTGAGTAGCGTAACTCAACGCCGCAGCTTGTCTGTCCAAATCTGACAATCGTTGGGTAAACCGATACCTAATCATCATGTAAAATGAGATGCCCCTAAACTGCAATACCCCTAAAATAAAAATAAATAAGTAGCTTCACGCTGTATCTCGCGCACATGTAGGATACCCCTGCGCTATAACCGCCTTATTCCTCTATAGTGTTATAATTTTATATAAGAACTAGCGGATCTGCGCGGCTTCGCCCGCTTGAACTGTACGAATATTTATTAAATATATTTCTGAAATTATTTTCAGTTTAGGGGGTGACTTACGTGTTAAGGGGCGGAATTCAACGTCGCGCTTATAGTCGTTTTAATAATTTACATCTTCTGAATTAAGTTTATCCACTTAAATGTACATAAGTAAGCCGAAAGCATAGGCATGAATCATAATAAATAAAAAACCCGACTGCATGAACTCGCGTCATCAAGACAAATCCAACGACACAAGAGAACCAAGTAACGGACTTATATATATCCATACGCACTACAACTTAACCCTCCTTTTGGGCTTCGCCGCAGTCGAGTAAATAAAATATTTTCTCCACTACATTTTCGCCACGGGGCCGTCCTCACTTGGGGTAATGAACTGTTTTATTTATTCACTCTCGTAACAAGACAAAGTGCGGGTTTAGTTAGACTACAACTGGGTACGTGGGAAACGGAGTGTCTCAACACTAGGTTTCCTCGAGCTACACCGCTATATGCGGGTTACGGCGTGAAGCTATATCATGATAGTGATATTCATGAAGGTCAAACAAAGAATATAATACTAGTATCATATTGAAGACTTTGAAGCAATGTTTTTAAATACAAATCTGTACACGTGGTAACCACGTTTACTATGAACTTAGGTATTTAGGGTGTTTACGTACGGCGCGACAATTAAAACGCACGTTTTTTGGCTTCACGTTCAGAGACACTCTGATCACTACCCACCCAATTTTCCCAATTTTTTTTTTTTAATTTTGCTTGTTGAGTGGCGTTACTTACACTTACAAGCAGACGCCGCAGTGCAGCGATGGCCTTTCTTGAAGTTGGACTTTTCTTTTTTTTCTGTCAACTTCATTCATCAGGGAAGGCAGAAGGAACCTAGAAATCTAGTGTTAAGACATTCAATTCCCATTAAGACATTTCTGTTAATAATCATTTGTTAACATGCAATGTCTCTTAATTCTGCGCTGCTTGGAGACCAGAATATCTTAACACTAGATTCCCTCTGCCTACCACGCTACATATAGATACCTATGCGGGATACACCGTGAAGCTTAAAAGAGTAAAAATATATAAGTTAGCCGCGTGTACAGACAACCTTAAATTTGTTTATATTGGTTGACGGATGTTAATATAATAAAAATTTAATGTTACCCACCATTTATCAAAATATTATAGAAATATATCTACGTAATACGAGTATAGAGGCCATCCTGGCGCGGGGAACCTGGACTACAGGTTACAGGTTAAACTCATAACACCAAGGGTTGTTGTGTTTCTGCGTCGGGGCTTAAAAAGAAATATATTTACTTAGTTATAAAAAAACTAAAACTATCAATTAGAAGTTAAAACATCGACTGTAACAAGTGGAAAGATAATCCAAGTTTATTTATAATTTACTTTTAACTCAAGCACTTGAAGCTACAGTTTAGGAACAAGTGTATTTTTTTTTTCTTTTTTTTAGCTTCACGCTATATTAGGTATATAGCAGGGTAGGTAGAGGGAACCTAGAGTTAAGACACGTTTATAGCCACACGCATTTTGCTGCGGGACGTCGCGGCGCCCTGATAGTCGGATCGGATAATACTCATTATCAAAGTTGGGTGTGACCAGTCAAAATCAGCATGAATCGCAAACATTGGTGGGCTATTTTCGATTTTCGACGGTATAGGTAAAATTTCTAATAAGGCACTGGCTTTATTAAGCATCATGGGCTAAATTAACTAACGAAATTGTTGCCTCCCAATTAAAATCCTCCAGTTTAGTGTACGTGTGGTACGGATTCAAATCCTGCTACGATAAAAAAATTGTTATTTAAAAAAAAAAAACAATTTCTAAGTGTGAAATAACACTAAAAATATCAATAATACTATATTCCCTTTGCCTAATATTTTGTTAATAATTGCCAGGTACAATGTCAAGCTACGGCAGCACTTCTCCATCTGATGAAGGCTTCGACAGATATGAACCTGCCTTCTACTGCCAACCTTCTCACCAAGGTACGTTGTAACTTAAAAAGGAGAAATATATCACTCCGTTATAGCGGAATTAAATATTAAGTAATAATTGTAATAGCCGTCATATGGTTATTAATTTCATTTCTCTGAAAAGGTATGACGTGAAATGATTGAATCAGATTTCCAAAATAATTCGAAAGTACTAAAATAAACGACCAAGTGTGAGTTGGACTCGTCTTCCGGGGGTTCCATGCGAATTTCATAATTGTAGGTCAACGGCACAACTAATAAAAGTTGAAGAAATTAAGTACAAATACCTATAAGTTTGTAATTTTTTTTTCTATGAAATACCTATAGATTTTCTTCCTCTTTCTTTCTTCAAGTTTCATGATAATCGATCGAGGGGTTTGGCGCCACAGCTGGCCTCTCATTTAGTATGATTATAATGTAATATATATCTGATACCTAATAAACATTTTTGGTTAACAGGTAGTCCAATGAATGGCGGCGTATACTGGCCTGGAGGTGAAGGTCACGAGTTCGATTCCTACGATATGTATCACGATACAAGCAACTATATAGGCAGGAACTATGGTAATAATGTTTTTCATATGTAAAATTTAATAAAAGTAATCGGTAAAGGAAATTCGCCAATGCACGTCGATTTGACAATTTTTAATTCAAAGAAGTTTAATACAATCTTAATTAAAAATGAGGCCAGTCGTGGCAGGGACACAAGCGTGCCACTGTAACGACAGGGTGTGGTTTCCATTTTAAATAATGAATATTTTCAATTCCTCCCTTTGGTAACGTCGCAATGTCTCCAGAATTCGTCAGAAAATGGGGAACGGAAGTGTCTTAATGGGAACGGAGTGTCTTACACTAGGTTTCCAGGATCCCTCCGCCTATCGTGCTATATGCGGGATACAGAGTAACGCTAAAGAAGATAAAAAATAAAAAAAAACTAGTTAAACATTATAACCCAACAAACAGACGTCACAACAGTCACCCCTGGCCAGACGTAATACTTACGTATGTAAAATAATTTTATTTTAACAGGTGTTTTTTCATTATCATGTTCATAGCTAATGATGAAAGAAAAGTAAATATTTTTCAAAGTTGTTCTCAGTCACGCTCTACAGAAACTTTTGTTTTTCATCTAGCTTCACACTGTAACCTATATAGCAGGGTAGGCAAAGGAAGTCTAGAGTTAGACACGTTTCCCGTTCCGCGAAAAAATGTGTCTTAATGGGAACGGAGTATCTTAACATTAGGATTCCAGGTTCCCCTGTCTTCCCTGCTATATGCAGGATACAAACGAAGAAAAAAATACATAAAAGTTACTAAAAGTTCAAAACAGAGTCTCGAGGGATGTCTATTTAACTTCTGGATTTAGTTTTGTATTTTAGGATTTGTTTATTTTGTCATATAACAAGCGGAGGGAACTCTGTCAAATTTTCAAGTCATTGCGTGTTGAGTGGCGGAACACAACGCCGCGCTTGGTCTAGGTACCGGAACGGCAAAACCAAAATAATTAATTATAGTCTTGTTTTACAGATAAAATTATTGTTAAGTGGAATCTAGTACGTAAGTACATACTACATTCCACTTTACTTTATAAATACTTTGTTACAGGTTACGAAGATATACAAATGACGACGAATGAAGCTTACGACGGGTACCACAACAATATGATGCATCACAGTTATCCACAACATAATCCAGGTAAATATAAGTTCCCGCCTAATGATAAGACACTCTGTCCTAAGCAAAAAATAGGTGCCCTATTTACCTAGATACGTGGCATTCTACTACTGAGAGGTTTTGTAGAAATTTTGTTCCACCAACTGTGAAATGGCCTATGTCCCTTAGAGGTCCTCAAAGCACCTCTAGCTCCTATAGTGACCTCTAGCTCCTACACGTGGAACGGAGTGTCTTTACACTAGGTTTACTTATCCCTTTACAGCGTGAAGATATGTCTTAATTACAAATATTTTTTAGCTCTAGATTGCGAAATGCAGTTACCCAGATACGATAGACCTCCACCATCTTTTGTGCGAGTGGTTAAAAGGAGGACCACAGCTAATAAAAAGGAGAGACGGAGAACGCAGAGTATAAACACCGCTTTTACAGATTTAAGAGAATGTATACCAAATGTGCCGCCGGACACTAAACTTTCTAAAGTAAGTTGTTTTTTTAAGCTTCACGCCAATCCCGTACATAGCAGTACCTATAGGGTCCTAGTGAAATGCACTCCGTTCCAAATTTTAAATGGCGGGACACAACGCCGCGCTTTGCCTCGTTACCAGAGTCAGAAAATACTAAATATTACATTCCCCCGAGTGGGAAACTGCATTTAGGTTGTTTGTTAAGAAAACAATTGCGGAACTCAACGCCATTTTTTCAACGTTTTATTTTATTAAAGCGGGGAAATGAAAATAATTCTAATATAACCGTAATTTCTGAGGCTGTCGTGAAAGAACGCGATGGTTGTGAGTTCGACTCAAAATAGGTGGAATTAAATATTAGTATTTTGTCGCTGTGGTCACAAGACAAAGGGTCTTAAGTTTCGCCACTCAACACGCAATATGTCGAAAATTGTGCGGTGCATGGGCAACGGAGTGTCTTAACACTAGGTTCCCCGGCTTTCTTTGCTATATGCGGGATACATCGTGAAATTAAAAAAATATTTTTAAATGGAAAAAAAAATATTTAAAATATTTTATATCTTAAAGACTCGTGAATGTCAGTATTTTCAGTACAAAATTGTAAGTTTTCAATACATAGTATACCTATATTTAATATTAAAAAAAAGGCTTTATATAATTTAATTTATAGATAAAGTTGTACAATAATACCTAACTTTAGTTATTTTACTGTCGGGTAGCAACAAACATATATCTGTCTCACTCTAACCTATCAATTGTCAGATGGTGCGACCGAGATCGCAGAGCATCAATACCGCATTTTCGAAACTAAGGGACCGTATACCGAGTGTACTACCCGACACTAAGATGACTAAGGTTCGTTTAATTTTTCTTTAATTTTTTTGACTAAATCTGACTAAAAATAGAAAAAAATAGTTTTATTTCTTATGTAGACAGCAAGTGTATTGGATTTGATGTGACAGAAGCTGAGAAATAGCTAGTGTTAAGACACTCTTTTTCCCACGGACCGCTCGCGATATTGCTTGTTGAGTGGACTTTTTCTTGTTACCAGAGCGAAGAAATGGAAATAGTTCATTCTCCCCAGTGGAATCGAACTCACAATCGTCGCGTTGACATATGTCTATATAGACTAGGTGTCTTTTTGTAAACCAAAATTGGTGTGCGGGAAAAGAGGTTTAAACAGAAAAACAGGCTTCTGCTGTAAGTGAGGAACTGAAAATATTAAATAAGTAATTGATCTCCTCGAGTGCGAATCGAACCTATAACCTGTCGTATTTACAGCCGTTCGCTAGTGCCCCTGCGCCGCGACTAACCTGAAAAAAATTATAATAACGTTTTATAATTCTACAAAGATATAAATTATAATAACAAGCTAAAAATAAAATGAAAGTTTAAATGACGGCTTCTGTTCTGCGTGAAAATGCGTGAAACTAAAAAACAAACAAAATTTACACAAATTTCTCTTCCATCCAGATAAAAACACTACGCTTGGCGACTTCATACATTTCTTACCTCCTCAAAGTGTTAGAGACTGATGGAGAACCGGCCGGAGGGTTCAGAGCTGAACTTCACCATACACCGCCGAGACGACGGCATGTTGAATCACAGGTTCAAATCTTAGTTGTTTTTTTAGCCTCACGCTGTACCCCGCTCATAGCAGAATAGATAGAGGGAACAAGTGTTAGGTAACGTTATTAGTGTAACATTATTTCCACCGAATTCTGGAGGCATTGCTTGTAGGCGGAATTACCTCGTCATCAGAGCGAGGAAACAAAAATATTATATACCTACTGGCTTCTATTATTTATATGTGTCCAATTTTGTAATTGCATGTCGAGTAGCGTACCTAGCGCTTTACCTATTTATCAGAGGAATGAAAGTACTTCATTCCCACGATTAGGAATAGAACCCACAACCAAGATAACTATTCGATTAGAAGATTAAATGTATCCCACAAAAGTTCCACTTGACTTTCTCAAGTAACATGCATGTGTTTCAAGTGCACTGGCGCCGTACAGACGGACAGACGGGTTATCTGTATTCATATAAATAATTATAATGTATAGTGGACTGGGGGCTACCTAGTGCAATACATACACCGTTGCGTTATGCTCTTGTTTTATTCAAAGAACAAGGTCGGAGTGTTTTAACTCTACTGCTGCGGAGTGGTTCACTCTGCCTATCTTGCTATAAATTATATTAACAAATATCAATATGCAGTCGGTATTCGGTTATTCCTCGATAAATGAACTATCCCTCGAAAATAAATAATTTTCAATTAGGACCTGAGTTCCTGAGATTAGCGCGTATATCAACCATATAAAATTTCAGCTTTATAATATTAGTAAACCTGTGTTTTATTTTATACACGACCGCGCGACTGAAAGGTGGATAATATGATGCTAGTCGTGAGTGTGCGAAGTCTTAACGATACCTGCTACTCCCAGGTTCCCAGGTTCCCTCTGTCTACCATGATATCTGCGGGATACAGCCTAAAACAAAAAATATTCAAGCACGCTAAAAGCTAGTATTAAATAAAATTCCATATCAAAGCTACACAAATTAGATAATATTTTGTAGGAACATTTTATAGGGCCATGTGTTTCCATTATTAGATTACTAACGCGCTATAAAGAGGCGTCTGGCTTCTAACTAAATATAATTATATTGAATAAACACCCCCGTGACTCAGTTGTTGTGATTGACAATTCGCAATTCACATGAAACTACTTCATTTCCGTGAATTTGTTTATAACACGCTGTTCTTAGTTCACCGTTTATTGTAACTACTTTTACATTGAAATGTAAGAAATTCAATTTAACTCACTTTTAATAATTGTATGAACATGAAGCTTGTTATTATAAAAAAAAATCAGCTTCACGTTGTATCCCGCAAACAGCAGGGTAGGCAGAGGGAACATAGTGTTAAGGCACTGCGTTCCCAACTTTCTGCCGAAATTATTACTTATTATTATTATAGCACATAACATTAAAGCTTTAGCTTGTAACTACATTGAGCTTTGAATCGACACTCACAAATATACGAACTCACAGTTAACAATAAACAAAGTAAGAACTGAACTATGAGTTCTGTATTTTTATTGCACGCTTAAAAAAAACCAGATGGCCGCTAACGGGAAATATTTTATCTTTTGTTTACTTTCAAATCTAAATTTGTAACGTGCAGGTAAAAATTGACCTAAATATTGTTTTTTTTTTTACTTTGCATATGTGTATCCCGCATACCTATAGCAGGGTAGGAAGAGGGAATGCAGTGTAAGTCCACTCCGTCCCCACTCGCTTTTGAATTTTCGAGATATTGCGTTGGTGTTAAGACACTCCGCTCCCCACTTTCCACCGATATCAAGGTCCGAGTTGGGATCGAACTCCAGTCAGTCGCTGTTCCCTAAGACACAATGGACTCGTCAAACTGTACCGTACTGTACGTTTGTTACAAATTACAACATAAATATCGATTTCACGGATGTTTAAAGTTAACACAAGAAGTGGCACGCTTGGGGTAAAAAATTAAAGAAAAAACATTTTTTACGGATACTGCCGCTTACATAATCAGGAACACGTGGCGTTCCTAAAGTAAAACTATATAAGTAAACTATTTGAAAAAAAAAAATTATGCTTGCTATACCAAGACAAAATGCGTACGTATGAGACACGTACAAAGAAAAAATACACTTTTCTAAGTAGAAAAGTAAGATCTAACCTACACACAGGGGGTACAAATGCCCCTATAAACCGAGCTGGCAAATATTGATATTTTTAGAGACTCAGGTACAGGTTATTTTAAATAAATATTAAAAAATATTTGTTACAACGTGAATAGAGAACTGTTTTTTGATATTATTATTTATTTGTTGTTAATTTATCTCTTATTATATTTTTTTTAACTAATGTAATATCTATATACATATATATATTTTTTATTTATAAATTTCGGTAGTATGGTTGTAGAATCATTTTTAATTGTTTTTAAATTAGGTGTAGAATATTAGGTTTTAGAATATCTGCTTTTAATTATAAACATGTTGAGCTAGCCTGTAAGTGTGATG
>FAPJ01016223.1:3334-17072 GCA_001485985.1 Heliconius ethilla aerotome | reverse complement strand
TATATATATAGATAATAAATTTCATAGATTACTTGTAATTATGTACGTACACAATTACTTAAAAAAATTGGGTAAAATTTCAAACCCACAACCTTTTAAAGGCGTGCTAAAGTAAAAAAAAACGCCTTTCCTCCGAAAGTCTTATAATTTACGAGTGAACCAAACGATAGCTTGAATTATTTCGTTATAATGCCATCTATCAATAGATTTTGGTACTAAGTAACTTTCTTTTAAAAATATATATAACTAGCAACCCGGTTGCGGCTTCGCCTGCTTAAATTACTGAATTACGTTCGTGTTTTTATATATAATATACTTTAATTTATACTATGTATTGATAGTGATATGAAACTTTTATACTTTTAACATAGCACTAACTATGGAAATAGGTAAGTTTCATAGAGTCAACAGATATCGCCATCTGTTTAAAATCGTTTGAAGCTAACAGATAATCCAAAATGATTGTTACAAATTATTATCAATAATAAACAAACAATTTGTAATAAAATAATTCTAATAACCCATGAAACATGTGTTCAATGAAATATTTTTGAGTCTAAATATCAAATTTTATAAAAATCGGTGGCAATTTAATTGCAATGACAAATTGAGATATAAGCTATCCTATCTTTTAGGATGGATCAAACTGTACACGTTGTGCAAATTTGATTGAATTCAGCAGTTTAAGAGTCCATTGAGGACACACAACGTGTCACGTAATTCATCTATAATAGATTTTTAAAAAAGGTAATTGATTAAAATATAAAGAAAATAAGACATTATATATACCTGTTCTAGCCTCAATATATTATTAAACTCTTCATTGTCAACTGGTAATTTGTAATGTTTCATCATTGCTAGCAGATCCCGTGCCTCTTGTAGTATTCTAAAAGGAAACGAAAATAAGTGGATTTCATATAAAAATATTAAACGATTTTAGTGTACCGCAGATTTTCAAAATTTTATTTATCTTAATACGTTTTAAAATACGCCACTACTTACCTATTACAGTTAAGTGCGACTTCATCGTAATAAAGTGATTGGTTGAGCGCTGTGTGAAGTGTCGTTATCAACAATGGCGGCGCCAGTGCAGATATATCATTTAGCTTCTCATGTTTTTTATCTTTGTCATTTTCCTTTAACAAAACATTATTTTCAATATTATTTAAATTACTTCATTCATGTTTTAAGAGGATTACAATTTTAAATATTTATGTAAAATACTCTTTATCCCACTTATAGCTTCACTTCCGTGCATTTACACTTACATTTAGTAAAGTATTCATATTAATAAAGATTTCTAATTCTGATTAACACCATATTTGAACATAACATGGTAACTTTTTAAAGTAAATATTATAATAAAATTTACTGAAATTAAAAACAAAAATAATTTTACCTCATTCCCGTTACAAATAGTATGTATACTGGGTGGATATAAACTATGTTCAACTGTGTGTCTCGCCCACGATGATATTACTAGACTGGCCACTAGCCTCTGTAGTGCACTGCCTGAACGCAAGTACACTATCATAACCTGTCAAATATTAAATACAAACTAAAAACCGGAACCTCTAAACTCGTTGTCGTTTGTTAAATCTTATAGTAATTTTTTTATATTGTCTTTTTTAGAGTCACGCTATATTACGCATAGCGCAGGGGTAGGCAGAGTGAACCCTAATGTTAAATCATTGTTTTACACTTTCCGCCCGAATTCGAGACAATACTGGTTTAGTGGAAATTAGCTCCGTGCTTTATCGTGCTTAGAGTGAGGGAATAAAAAAAATCTTTGTCACGACTGGGGATCCAACTTACAATCATCGCCACTGCGGCCTCGAATTCGTATTAAAACTTTATAAAATATTCTTTTCTTTTTTTCCAATTCAAACAGAAAGATATAGCTAAATCGCTATTTACATGAATAATATAAGGAAACAGTATTCAGTTAATGATTCGAAACTGTAATATTGTTTACCTTGACATAACAATCTATTGGACTTTCATCTAACGCCTTGTACTCAATGCCGGGTGCCGGCTGCACTAGATAGCAAGAAAGATAACCTGAAAATGTACAACACTATCTTTAGAAAATTATAGTCCAGAATATTATTATTTTAAAATTTCTAACGTCTTATGTTTTGTGAAATGTATGCCATATACAATTAATTAAATTATACTAAAATTCTCAATATTAAGTAAATTAACTCCTCACCCAACATATCAGAAGCGAGACATCTTGCGCGGGTCACATTAGCGTCTCTTAACGCCGCCGGCTGATTTTCCCCACCGCCTATGTACCATTTCTGTCCGGGTCGAATGTCACTGTCATTTGGGTGATTTTCTATGGAATTATCACTACCACTTACGGCACGGGCTCTACGTTCCTGTTGATCGTTAATAGAAGGTATTGTATTATAACTATAGAAATATTTTGTTGAGATTTTAATTTCCTTTCTTTTTTTATCCCGCACATAGCAGAGTAAGAGACAGAGGGAACCTGAGGAAGACATACTATTTAGACACTCAGTTCCCATTAAGATACTTCCACTTCCCACTTTCCGCCAAATTCTGGAAGTACTGCGTATTGACTGGCGGAACTCAACATTGTAACACAAGAAAAGTCCAACGACATCAAAATATTATAATAACTATAATATTTTGATATGTCGTTGTCCTTTTAGTCCTTTGCAACTGGTTAACAGTTGCAAAGGAACAGATATACTCGCTAAAAACCCTCCATTTTAAAAGGAAGGAGGAGTAAATAAATATGCACACATTAAATAAAATATAATTTAAATAACATATAAATTATCATAAACTAATTGTAACAAGAGTATAATAATGTATGGTATACAATTTAGTGGTCAAAGTGCTTGAACGATTTTCAAGAGACATGATTTCGAATCCACTATTATATATTTCCAATCAACTTTAATATATTTCCACAAAACCAATAAAATAACAGTTACCTTATGCGGTGCCTGCAATATCAAAGCGGGGTCTATTGGCAGGCGAGGCGGCTGCATCGCTAAACACAGCCACAGTGCTAGAAGAGGACACGCAGCCACCAGTATGGTGCCGAGAGGCGCGTGACGCACTAAATTGTGCCATACCTGGAGAGAAGTTTGTTTTTTTTTATATATAAATTTAGCTATTTTATTTATTATTCTTTTACTAAATTTCCATCTATTGTGTCAGTGACTATTTATTATTAATGTTATTATATACTCATATACCAAATCCTATATTTTATTCTCGTTTTTCATAAATATATTAAAAATAACACTTAGTAATAAAAAAATTACAAATACAGTCGGAGACGTATTGTCTCACGCTTGTGCTACCGCACCACAAAAGCCTGTTTGTATTTTTATTAGCGTCACGCTGTATCCTCCTATTGTTTGCCTTGAAACCAGAGCGCAGAAAATGAAAATATCAAATAGGAATCGAACCCACAACCTATCGCATCTACAGTTACAATATGTCCCGGCGCCGCAACTGGCCTCAAATAATATAATTTAATATAGAAAAAATTTAAGAATGTAACAGACCTGTACAGCTATTTCTTGTATATCATGGACATGTTCAAACAACACCCTTTGGTATATATGTCTCATTGCTTCTTGAAGCAGTTCTGGTGTCCAATTAAGACATTGGTCAATTTCACTTTTGTTTTCATTAATTTCTAGATTCTTTTCATCATCGGCATTTTCTTTATCACTACTTTCGTTTTCTTTTTGGTTTTTATCGCCATTAATTTGTCCATTTGGTGGTTTTGAGGTTATTAACGGTCTTGTTATAGTGCATAGGGTTTGTACAGTCGCTTTTCTCACCGAACTAGTTGAGTGGTCGAGGTACGGCCACAAACGAGGTAGTACGTCTGCCAGATCAATAGGACTGCAACAATAATAAATATATCATTAATAAATATATTATTAACAATTTCCAGTGTTTTATGAGACTTTTTTTTTTATTTGAGGACATTTTCAGAACAAATTTAAAGAAATCTACAACCACTGCTATCAATCATTTTGACATACAAAACTCAATGAAACTACGTCCCCAGATTCTATAAATTTTATTGTAATAGTAGTAGGTAGGGCCATTAATTCAGCGATTGAATAACATATACAAGTGGGTGTAAGAACACATACTGCAAATTAGTAGCAGCAGCGGGTAAGGCCATTAGCTTAGCGAGCAACGCCATATACGCGTGAGCGGGGGCCGCCAGGTCGTCTTGCTCGTGTAGTAACTGCCAAAGGCGGGCCGCGAGACGCGCGAGTCGCTCGGGGCGGGCCGCAGCGAGCGCTGCGGCCGCCGGTGCCAGGGCCCCCGCGGCTGCCCCCGAAACGTCCTCTGCACTGTCTTCCAGGCCCGCTGTTAGGAATTCAAGTGCACCGCATTCTATTGCTACCTCCTGGAATTGTTAGTATTAAATTTTATTTTTGATTTATTGCTTATTTTCCTATATTATGTAACTATTTTATAATTAAAAATAGCATCCTGTTCACTATTTCAGTGCGCAAGGTCTATTGGAGTATAATTCTTTATTTTCCGTACAAAATAATATAAAAATTTATAAAAACATTTTGTTTTATTTTTTTTATATTTATAACATGCCAAATACGATCAATATCAAATTTATGTCCTTAATATACTTTCCCAAAACAAACGCAACTTTATACAAACACAAAATGTTTCACCTGTCTCGCAGCCAACAAGTATTTGAAGGCGAGAAGCGCGCCGTGCCGCGCCTCCCACTGCGCCTGTCTCGCCAACGCCGCCACGCGCGCTGCCACCAACCTGTAAGGAAAAAAATATTGATATTTATTATAACGTCGATACCGGTCATTTTTAAAGTATTTCTCAAAATAGTAAATAATCATTTTATACAAAATGTACAGAATCGATCCTTTTGATTAATAATTACCAAAATATTAAACAGTAAAAAGATATTTTCGAACTAGTATTTTATTGTATCAGACAAAGCGATATTTCCGGTAGCATTAGTAAACCGACCTTTACGGTTTTGGATTCTATTTATATCAATATATCGGATCAAAATATATCGACAAAAAATATCGATACATCGATACTTTTTAACAAGCCTACCAACCTGACGCGCTCACTCCGCAACTGAGACAACGCTACGCCGAGCGTTTGGGCGCACGTTTCCCGGACTGGTGCTACCACCTGTAACAAAAAAAGGAAATTTATAATTTAGCAAACGTGTAAAATATAGAAAGCGCTTTGACCATTAAGCCATAAGTTTTTTTTTAAACTACGTCAACATTACACGTTAGTTACAACTTATTTATGTTGTTAACATCTCTAATATGGAGATTTTTTACAAATTGACAAACTTTACTTATATAAGAATAATCAAGAGAGAAATATAAATATTTTAAAAATGTAATTTCACACTGAAGATAGAAAAAATCCCAAAAACATAAAAGTGTGAACTTTTCTTCGTCTTTTTAAAAAATTGATTTTCTATTTAAAAAACAATTTTATTGTTTTATTGTTAGTATATTTGAGGATTCAATTTAAAAATATATATTTTTTGTATTTTTTATAAAACTATATAGTGAGTTTAATTTTCAAACCCTTTTCAAGTTATATTAGACACCTGCGAGGACCATGACACGGAAAAATTTTAAGTTTTAATTTTAAGTTATTTGCTATATATTTTATAAAATTTACCTGGTCTGATACAAAATCACCAAATCTGTCTAATGCAAGAACACATAGCAACCTCAACGCCATGTCCTCCAGCCATTCCTGATGTGCATCTTCCATCTGAAATTAGAAAATTAAATTAAATAGTATCACGCTGTATCCTGCGTATACCAGAGTAGATACACGAAACTTAGTGTTAAGACACTACTCCCCCCTTAACACTCAATATATTGCGTGTTAAGTGGTGGCCATTTCTTGGTTCCCACGAGGGACTAAATATGTGCGCATTTTAACAGCATACAAACATGCCATAAGAGATCGTTTAACAATCACTGTCAAAAAATAACATCCTTACTTGACTAGCACTAAAGCCAGTTCGCCACCCAGCAGACGCAACGATGCGAGACCTCAGCAATTCCCGCAATGCCCCTGCAGCGCCGTGCCGCGACTCCCACGCGGCGCTGAACAGCTGTGCTTGCAGGGAGCCACACCAGCCCTCTAGGGGCCAGCGAGAACCCTCGGCCCAGGAGCCGTCGCGACGCGGTGCACACGGGGCGTCCACTGGAACTGAAATATAATAATAATAATATATTTGAGACCAGTCGTGGCTGTAAAAGCGACAAATTGTTTGTTCGATTCCTACTTTAAGGAAATTAAATATTTAGTATTATCATTTCTTCGCTTTGGTGTACCTATAGGCAAAACGCGGCGATGAGTTCTCCCACTCAACGCCTCAAGAATCCGATGGAAAGTGGCGAAGGGAAGAGTTTGAGTTAGAAAAGTGTCTGAACATTAGATTCCCAGGATATAGCATAGAGTAAAAAAACAAAATTTCTATTTTTTGTCAAAATTTCAAAAATTTTTTACAATCCAACAACGTCAACAAAGCAAAATATATAAATAAATTCAGAATTGTTATACAACATTTATCATAATTATCTACCAAGTTTATGTCGTGATCTAAAACGTGCAAATATAATCCAGTTCAAGGACTTTTCTTAAAACGTTACTCGATGACGCATTCCAAATATATAAACGGTACATAAGTTGTGCAAAAAACACTTCAATTCCAATGATCGAAGTACTAAAATAAAAAAGTGGAAGAGTTGCCATGTTATATATCCTATATTATATAAGACTGATATAAAAAATTGAATACATAGATCAAAATATGATTGTATTTTAAAAGGATCACCCATCACCATAAAAAATATTTTGGCACAGAGTCTGATATTAAACGCAGTTGTAACGCAGGTTTGATTTCTGTTTGGGGGAATGAGTTATTTTTCTTTCTCTCGCTTTGAATTCTCTAGTGTGTACTAGAGAAGAATTCAAAGCTTTGGGGGGGAACTTTGGTAGGGAACTTTAAGTTAAGGCACTCAGTATCTTTTTTAGAAAAAAAATAATAAAAGGAATATTACATGACATATTAGTATTACTTTAAATGGTAATAATAAGATTAAAAATTCAATATTGTATATTTCATCATCTGCATAAATATGTCACATATTTATGCTAAGAACGTACTAAATCATTTCACTGATTCCATTTTCCTCAAAACTTTATTATTATAAAAAGATACGTAACACAATAAGTAGAAAGAACCTATAGGTTTCAACTCTTGCGCATAAGAAATGGAGGGAGGTATATCTTTGACAAGTGTTACCTGACGTTTCCTCAACAGTTTCCATCTTAATCTTCTTCCTCTCAGGCTCGATGGGGAACTGGGGCGCAGAGGTGGTAGGCGTTAGAGGAGTCAAGGGAGTGGATGGGGCGTCGTCGCAGTCCCTTGACTTTTGTTTGCTGAAGGCGGCGCGCGCGCGTCTCTTCGCGAGGTTCATTTCTCGGGAACTTAAGCCTTTGCATTTTACTATTTCTTGTACTGGTCGCTGTAATAATGTTGTTTATTTTTATTTACTTTCCTATATTAGCTCAAATATAATTGCATCACGTGTAAGGGGTAATAGATCCTTAAATAAGAGAACATGCAACGATAGAAAAGTAAAAATATTTTCAATATAAAAGTTTACATCGTCATATATATTTTTTGATACTTTATAACTGTCATAATAAAAGTAAGAAGTTAGAAACTTAAGTGTAATATAATATTTTTTTAAAAGCTATCTTTAATTATTTATCTTTTTTAAATTAATAATTATTAAAAAAAATAAAGTCTTGTTAGTTCAACATACCCTAGTAGCCTCTGGTTTTATAATAATTTTGTTAGGACACAAATCTTCATTAGTATAAACTCCGCTTATATCCATGCCAAGAGACGAGGCCACGTCTAATCCAAGCCTTGCGTTGAGTTGTTGACGTTGTTTTGCTATACGTTCTTTTATATCTGGCAAAAGGCAATAAATATATAAGATTTATACATATATTGTTGCACTTATTCATATATAAGATTTATACACGTTGTACCCCACAAATAGCAAGGTAGGCTAAGGGAACCTGCTTTAAGACACTCCATTCTCTGCTTTTCACCGATTTCGAGGCACTGTGCGTTGTTTGGCAAAACACTATGTCGCGTATGCCTTGGTACTAGACCGAAAAAAAAAAAAAAAATTAAATCATTCATCTTAGTGGGAATCGAACCTACAATCGTCACACGTTTGTGCTCCCGTTACGTTCCCACACAACCCGGGAATCGCTGACCGAGGCTTCCCACAACATTTCCCACAGTCAGCACAGAGATCTTGGAATTGTAATAATCTGTTATATGAATCCTCGCATCATTTTACACTCATTGTTATAATTCACATTAAAATTAAATGTAAATCATTCGTGTCTTCAACTGTGAGCAAGTCTCACTTGTCTAGTTATAAGTTAATTTTAATAAAATATATTAATTAAATCTGTTTTTTTTTGGATCCCACGCAGCCACCGTACTTAATGCCCCTTGTACTACGGCCTCATGTTTATATTGTATCGATTTAAATATAATTGCTACTCATCTGACTTTTAGTCGCAATTAATAATTCTAGTGATAAAATATTCTGGGTTTTTTCCTGTCTTTCTACTGATACTAAAACACTGTGCAGATTTAAATTAATACTAACATAACACATTTCCTGTATTATTGGAAATGTTGATAATTTTAACAACAGAATAAATTTCGTAGTATGTATCGAAATACAAATTTATATACTTTCGTTTAATTCGTTATAATTATTAATTTAAACGGTATAAATTAGTAGTTACTTATATTATTACAATAGCACTTTTTTAAGAAGGTATCATTAAATTAAATTTTAGTCATTAACCTTACTAATATTGTAATAAAGTGAAGAAATAAGTGTTTTATCAAAGATAATTTATCAATTATTATTAACTTTATAAGAAAACTATTCTGCTCTACATTTGCAATATTACCAAAAATATAAAGTGAGGTTGTCGTGGCACAGGAGCACAAGCGTATTGTTGTCACGCAAAGTCTGGAAAATTTAACGGAAAGTGAGAAACGGAGTGTGTTAACACTAGGTTCCCTCTGTCTACCCTGCTGGTATTTATTTAAAAAAATACATACATTATGTAAACCGTAAATGTGACAAATCAACGAAAAATCAGTAAAATCAATTGTTTATAAACTGTAAATGTGACAAATCAACAAATTGAATACATATTTGATTTAAAATTTAAATAATCCCCACCTGTTGCCGACAAGGTCTCCTCATCCATGTCATATTCGTGTCCCTCAGAGCCCATGAGATGGGCCCCATGTTCCAAGACCCTCTGTATATCAAACGTTTCACAACGGAGACGTCCATTGTCATCCTGTTCAATTTCTTCCTCTACAACAATCAAAATAGAAGCTACTTTAGAACATCTAATTTTTAGTTTAGTTTAAAGTAGACGGACCCACTCGAGGAAATTAAATATTTATTTAAATTTAAATATTCATTTCTTCGCTGGTCATCGAAGCAAAGGGCGACATTGAGTACTACCATCCAATGCCTTCAGAATTTGACGGAAAGTGAAGAACGAAGTGTCTTAACACTAGGTTCCCTATGCGTTCCGTCGTTTGTACGAGATACACCGTGAAGCTGATTCGATTTGATTTTTAAAGTAAATAAGGTTGTTTACTATGAAGATCTATTTGTAGAGAAATTATCACTTTAACAGTCTTTTGGTGCAAGGACAGAATAATATTATTCGCTTATGTACTCATATCATGTTTTCAGTTGAGGCAAAAAATATACAAAAGTATTTAAGGAAAATGTAACAAATTATTAAGCTTTATAGTTTTTATTTTGCGATAAAAACATAGAATTGTTAATAATTTGAATAAAATTAAAATACATCCTGCACATAGCAAGATAGGCAGTGGCAACCTAGTGTAAAGACACTCCGTTCTCATCAAGACATTTCTGTTGTCTACTTTCCAAGAAATTCTGAGGGCATTAAGTGTTGAGCGGCGAAACTCAACACTTTTATTATATAGTTTGCTATTATAAAATTAATAATTTCTAAATTAGGTATTTTTCATTCAAAGTAAATCTACATAACTTCCAAATGTTTAAAAAATAAAGTTTCAAATTACAAACAATAAAATACAAAACAATCATAGAAACTCAGTTGAATAATATTACTAAAAATAGATAACGTAACTGTAAGTGTTATAAACATGATTTATTACTGATTATAAATTCTCGAAGGTCAACCACGAGATTTTTCCCGGTGCGGTGAGTGGCAGACAACTCAACACGTCACGAAAAGTGACTTTTTCTAGCTTCACGCGTTATCCCGCAAATAAGGTAAGCGGCGGGAACCTGGGTATCTAGTGTAAGTACCTACACTCCGTTCCATTAAGACAATTCCCTATTATCGTCCCTAATTAACCGCTGGATTCTGGAGGATATGCTTCGTAATCATAGCGAGTAAAATGAAAACAAAATATTTTACTTCCTCGAGTGAGAATCGAACCCACACTTGCGGCATTACAGTACAGTTGGGGCATGTGCCCCCTGGGCCACGACTGGCCTGAAAGTGACTTGATAGACAATATTATCTACGCTTTTGAGATATCACTATTTCTTCGCATTAGTTTATTATCTTACACGATTTTAATGCACGCGTGTAAATTGTAATAGGTTTTTATATAGTTATAATCTACAAGGTTAATCTATATAGGTATAAAAATAATAATATTTTTTAACGGAAATAAGATATTGTATCTATTACTTATAATAAGGAAGCTAGTAGTAACTTTCTTAAACGAGAGTGACACTGAGGCCGTAATATTATATCTATTAGACAGGTGCTGTATCATATTCGATACTAATCCAATAAAATGTTGTCATAATAATGTTTCTTTTATTCGGATAGCAAAAGTAAAGTTATACTTTTTTTAGCGTATTCCACACACATCAGACCGAAGAAACTCCGTTCCTCATGTTCCGCCAAATGTGGAAGCATGAACATGTTGAGTGGCAGAACTGGGCATCGAACTCGCTACTTGTCGCGTTGACAGCCACACTTTTAGCCTTTGTGCCACGACTGGCCTCAAAGTTAATATTTCTATTATAATATAAGCTATTTATCACACTAGCAGTATTTATAAGGATTTTTCAAAATATTTTCACTATTTCTTAATAAACTCTATGACATACTTTGTAAGTAAACACTAAACGATGTCGTGACCTTCGGCTTTGAATACCTTCAATTATTATAGTTTATCAGTGGCATTATGTATTCACCAATTACTGCAAGGTCATCAGTAAATAGAGAGGTTGACTTGAAAATTGAAGAAATTCATTATTTCTTTCCTTACTACTACTGTAGAATGTTTTTATCTCTATAATATTAGTAAAGGATTAATATGGCACTTAAACTTATTTTTATAAATAAACTAAATTGGTCATAGTAATTAGTATATAGGATAAATATAGGTAGTATTTATTAACTTCATTGAAAAATATAAGCTTGTAACATTCTTACATTTTATACAATCTGTAATATAACACCTCTTCTTACAGAAAAGGCAATTGTAACTCACAATATAATTAAATATTTTTATAACAATGACATTATTATTGAAATCCTCTTCTCTATTTATCTAAAAAAAAAAAATTCTTAAATTCCTCATAAATATGGAAGTTTTCTCTGTCAAAGTCACCACAGTAATTGTTATCCAAAAGACGAGTCAGATATAAAATGTAAATATTTTGAATTTTCGTTGCGTAAGCAACATAACTAATGACTAACGTAACATTCTTTTTTCGGTACAAAATGGGACATCGACATTTTCGTTAAAACGCAATTTTAAATGTTTTTTAAAGGTGTAATAGGCAAAACTTTTATGTGATTTCATTGTTTTTACTGGATTATTCCATTCGATACGAAAGATAATTCGGCCGACCAAATTTACATCGCATTTCAAAAAACGGGACATTTGTACGTCTCGGGGCCATGTCCGTCAACACCGGGACAAACCAACGAAAAAGGAGATGGTCCCGTTCAAAACGGGACGTCTAGTGACATGATGATGGCACACAATGATTCGTTAAAATCCCTACGCGTGTAAGAATAATGGCAATGTTATTAATAAATTATGACCAATTACTATCTGCATAAAATCAATAAAATATTTAAATCCTTCTTTAAATAACACATCTATCTGTCTGTAAACGTATAAACGTCTGCAACTCATGAACGATAATGATAAAAGAACATAATACTTATTATTAATATCCTACCCAGTTATCGTACCTAAATGCAGACATTATTTATATTTTAAACAGAATAAAATAAAATAGCGGTAAGTAAATAGGAATTCAACGAAAAGTTCATATATCTAAACAAAAAAGGAAAAATCGGCAACCAATTAAATACCTACAGGGTAGGCAGAGGGAACCTATTGTTAAGATACACCGTTACCCACTTTCCGCCGAATTTTTCGAGGCATTTGCATGTTGAGTGGTGGAACCCGACAGGATATCGAATCCACAACCGTCGCGTTACAGGCATACCGTTGTGACCTGCACCACGACGGCTAAATTAAATACTACAATATATAATTTATATACTATACTAATAACATTAAAAATAATTAAATTTATTTGCTGCTATTTAGAGACAAGCAACCATATTACACAAATCAATAAAATACAAAAACGGATAACGAATTATCTTAACAGAGTGTTTGACTCTATCGACTCTGATAAAAGTAAATCTAATGCAAAATACTAGAACAATTTCTAATAAAAAATTATGGCCTTACAAAACAAGTCACATCAGTCTTAGTTTTATCATAACTAATTACCTAAACTGTTACTTAATACTAGAGGGTATTTAGATAACTTTATATCTAGAAACAAAACAAAGGATTATCTGATAACGGAATGCTAAATCAACTATTCCAAATTTAAATAATTAGGTACTAAAAGAGACTAACAATAATTAGAATTTATTCTGCTTCACCGTTTATCCCGAGTATACCCGACTTCGACTCATTTAGGCTAATTGGATTTCATAAGGGTTGACAGAGCAACCTAGTGTTAAGACACTCCGTCCCCCATTTTCCGCCGATTCTGAATGAATTGCCTGTTCAGTGATGGAATTCAAGAGCGAAGAAAATGGAAATATTCAATATTTCATTTCCTCGAATGGGAATAGAATCCACAACCTGTCGTATTTCCTGTTGTATATATTAGTTATATATATCCTTGTTATTTTCAACCCCACACTAATCTAAATTTAAAGCTCGCTCTATCAAGTGATTGTTGCTATTGTAGTGGCAAGGTCGACACAATATAGAGTAATGCAGAACTAGGTCGCCCCAACTATCACAGTTCGCAGTTGGACTATACATCCTGATTTCATATATCTTACTTCGTAGGTATTTATAAGTACAAATTTATTTTATTTTATAATATACATATTTTGTTTTAATTGCTAGTCGATAGCGTATGACTGTAACGTGACAGTCGGTGAGTTCGATTCCCACTAGAGGAAAAGTAATACTTATTGTTTTCATTTCTTCGCTCTGGCGTCTAGGCGCGGCATTAAGTACCGCCACTCAAGTTTGCCTCTAGAATATGGCGGAAAGTGGGGGGCG
>FAPJ01016201.1:42216-62260 GCA_001485985.1 Heliconius ethilla aerotome | reverse complement strand
CGCCCAACGTGGGGCTCGAACCCACGACCCTGAGATTAAGAGTCTCATGCTCTACCGACTGAGCTAGCCGGGCTGTTGGGAGTCTGCCAAATTGTTGTAGCGATAGAATTATGTATGACTCTCAATCACTTTCAGATAGACTCGCAATTTTAAAACGGATCGTTTAATCTAAAAATCGTGAAACTAGATTAATCTTTTTAGTCTCTAAGATATCATATTAGAATATACATAAATAGTTACAGTTACACATACGAGTATACTAATAAACACATTACTCTCTTTCGTGTCTCTCAGTTGGGTAAAAAGAAAATAATTTATTAGTTATTTCAAACATAATCGAAACCACAGAATTCTATGGAATGAGTGAAAATATATTCATTTCGCACACTTGTTTGTGTCACTGTCACTTTAAAAGTATTTACCGACTTACTTTCTTATTTACCACCATTTTAATTTCACTCTTAAGTAACTCTTGCTTGTTTTCAAAGTATTTTCTTTTATATTATTTTGTTTTGTTTTGTTTCAGGTAAATTGGACAGGAAAGTCGAAAGTTTCCAAAGGTTAAAAAAAAAATCAGGTTATGTTAAACTATATAATTGTTTTAAAAGTAAAATAATAATATCAACATACAATGTACTCTATACATTTATAAACAAATATTATAAAACTGAAGAGTCTGTTTAGTCAAATGCGCGCTCATCTGAAATCATATAGTCACGTGACGGTCATGAGCTCAATTCCCACTCGGGTGAATGTATTATTATCATTTCCTCACTCTGCTGGCAAGACAAAAGGTGTTGGGGATTTGCCGACAGGAATTGTTAGCACTAGGCCACCCCATGCCTACCCTGTTATATGCGGGATACAGCGTGAGCGGTGAGGTTAAAAAGAATAAATGAAGTCAATCACTGTTCTTTACCACAGTGCCTCAAGTCAGAGTGAACAGTAATGTTTCTATTGTTGTCAAATGACGAGTCGTACCGCGGGAATAGTGAGGTATCGATTGTATCTTTAGGGGCAGTGGCTTGTGAACATTTTTCCTGTTTGTGTATTTTATTTTAATGTTGTGTAAATATTAAAGGAAAAGATTTATTAACGAAATAAGTTAACGGATAAAGTTTATAAAATTGATTTTTTTTAAAATTACGTTCAATGTTTCGTAAATTAGGCGGCGCGTGGAAAACGGAATGTCTTACTGGTAGGTTTCTTCTGCCTAGCCTCTATGCGGGATACAATGTGAAGTCAAAAATAAACTATAACTTGATTGCTTAAAAATATATAAGTCTGGGCATAAATTATTGAATAAGCTCTTTCTCTAGTAGTAGTACCTGAATACGCAGAAGAAAATGCATATACAAAACGGATGTCACTACTTTTTTACACAGACTACTTTTCAAAATATGTATTTTAATTATTTAAAAAAAAATACATTTTACTAATAATGTTTTCAACTTAGAGAGTTACGTACCCCTATAAGTTCCTATACAGTTTTTCTATTATTTTGTAACGGTCAGAGCAAAGGCCACGCGCTGTTGATGAATATGCCTCGTTATTATAACAGTTAAGTGTATATAATATTGTTAATCTTGCAAATAAACTTTACTAACCTTACCTACCACCTAACAGTGTCTAACTGTAGGCGTGATGATTGTAGGTTCGATTAAGTTAATTTTTTAATAAAAAAAACAATGTAAATTCATAATAGATATAAAAAAAACTACTATTGAAGCATTAGAAACCGGTTTAAAACAAGTTGCTAGATCAATAGCTGGACACTGTGACCGCTATAGGGCAAAGAACCTGCGCTCGGTGTAATGTTATACTATACGTTAATGTTTATCCACTGCACTAGAGTGACCTTTTGTTATCGTTCTATCGGAGAAAATATATTTGTTATCATAGGAAATATATTTCATTTCATTAATAAAGATAAAAGGCCACTCGTGGCGCAGTGGCACAAGCGTGTGTAAACGCGGCAGGTTATGGGTTCGATTTCCACTTCCTCGAAAATTAATAAGAACGAAATGTCTTAAAACTAGGTTCCCAGGTTCCCAGGTTCCCTCTGCCTGCCCTGCTATTTGCGGGATACACCGTGCAGCTGAAAAAAAAAGATTTTTATGTCTTGTTAAAATAGTTACCGTGGCCTTCCTGGTACGCTTCGTGGGGCAGTAAATTCAAAGATTATGAGTTAGATCCCCACTCGGTGAAGTAAATTATGTATTTTTATTTCCCTGCAAGTAAAGTAATTTAATAAGACAAATTGCGGCGTAGAGTTTCGCCACTAAATTGGGCGGTGCGTGGAGAGGTCTTAACACTGGGTTCCCTCTGCTTACTTAACTTTAATAATCTATGTGTTATATCGCAGAGTAACATAACAAGTTTGCTATCAAAGACTCATTATAGCCATATCAGCCTTGATTAAGTAATTCTATATTATGTAAGCTTAAACATTTTAGATTTTACGATCATTATTACGGGATTTGTAGCAGTTTAGTTTTTTTTTATAATAAGTGATTTAGAAAGTGTCTGACAACGCGTTATTCAATTTCTACCCTGGAAAAGACTTATGAAAAGATTTTCATTTCATTTCCTCGGTCTGCTTAGGCAAATTTACGTCGACTATCTTGGGCTCCTTCTGTTTTTAATAGAGGTGTCTATTCAGAAAACATAAAAAACACTCACATTTCAATTAGAAAGTTTTCATTAAATTACTATCTGTACTTTAATGCTCTACTTTAGAAATTGAAAGAATATTCTTGACAAACAAGAACAATCTGCAGAGATTCACTGGATAATACAAATATTATCCTAATGGAACGGAGGAACCCTCCTAACCTAACCTACCATATGCCTATATGCGGCATACAGCGTGAAGAAAAAAAAACTTCCTCATAAAGGAATCGAACCCACAACTCTACTGTAGAATATTGAACTAAATTTCACAATAGCAGGTCGCAAAGCAATTCTTAGCTCATCCTCTGTGCGTTACCGGTTTCCTGCTAACTAGTCCGCTTTCTACTAAACTACTAATGTTACAGCTTTTATCATTATGCATACACTAGCTTTTACATACGGCTTTGTTTCTCCTCCTGATACATTTTGAGTGCGGCAGGTAACTCGTACGGAGGTACTTAAGGTAACCGCAGGTACAGTGGGTTATATCGAAACGATTAAACTAATTAAATAAAGCCTTCGATGATCAATAGAATATTCAAGATTTTTAAAGTTAATTCCGTCACCAAAACACGTATGGTGATATTGTTTAGTAATATAGTCAAAATTAAATTTTAAATATTCATACCGACAATCAAAGTAACCAGAGGGAACCTAGTGTTAAAGCACTCCGTTCTCATAAAGTCCACTCGGTCCACACTTTCCGCCAAACTCTCGAGGTATAGCGTGTTGAGTGGCGGAAAAAATGAAAATATTAAATGTTTCATTTCCTGAGTGGGAATCAAATCCACAACCGTTACATTTACTGTAGTACAACCACAGTTGCTGTGTGCTTAGTACTCAAAAAAATTGAAAAATCAAAATATTTATGTATTAATTATATCTATGATAATGTTATATTACCTGCATCTCTAAACCAGTCCGTTACGCTCCACTAAAGTGGCAACATTCTTACGTATTCATATCACTGAGAATGGTTATCTCATGCCTTCATTTTGTATTAGTTACGCGCAGGAAATGAACCGAGTACTATCTGCTTTATTTTATAATCTATAAAATATTATAGAGGCCGCCGTGGCGCAGTGGCGCAGGGTCTGATTGTAAACGTGATGATTTTGGGTTTGATACTCTCGGGCACATGATTTATTTTTATCAGCGTAAACTTACGTCGCGCCCAATGTTTCGGAAACTGGAGAATGAAGTGCCTTAGCACTACTCCTTCTGCCTATTACCTGTCCAGCTATATGCAGAACACTTTGTGAAATAATAATAAATTTGTTTATTGGAATTTTGGTCCAAAAAAATATAAATAAACCAATATGTTTATTGTGAAGCCCTTGAACCTCTCATTATTCTATTTCCGTAGGAATTTTGAGTTTTTTTTTAATTTGAGTTCAAGTCCAGTAGTTTCGTCTGTGTTTTCTTCCATTGCCTGTCGCTTACCCAGTTAGGGAAGAGTTTTAAAATATATTCATAATTTAGTTTTTTTAATGTAACCATTATTATGTGATGTAATTCCGCAGTTACAACAAGCAAATAGTTACTCCAGTTTTATTACATCTAAACGCTGGTTTACTTCCGCACTTGTTTGAATTACACCAATTTACTTTTCAACACAACTATTAACTATTAAATGATTCGTGCAAAGATAGCACAGTTGGAATGTTACTGATTGAAGCAGTGGTTGTGAGTTACATTTCTGTCGGAATATTTGTCCTGCCTCGCTGGTCATTTTTAGGTAATATAGAACTTTTATAGGATCATTCTGTATCACTATCCATGTCCCTTGATGCACAGAAAAAATAGGCTTCTAAGTCAACTCTTCAAAAGATACGAGCGTTTATGTAATTCAAACCAACGTACGTACGTACGTACGGTTAACAACGTAAACGTACGTACGTAAACAACGTACGGTTTACGTAATTCAAACCAAACACGGCAAAGACAATCTTTGCCGTGTTTGGTTTGAATTACGCCGCACATTCAAAACCCCTAGTTGTTGCTGTTCTTTGTCCATGGCGTTCTGAGCGAGCGTGCCGGTTCATTACTAATCACTTCACAGAACCCATAGGGGTGTTCCAGTTAGTATAGAGTTATGACAAGAAATCAGAACTGATAATTAAAAACCCCAAAACAAAGAGCACTAAAAAGTAAACAACTAGAAAAAAGAGAAGATAATCTTCAAATGGCTAAACATATTTTCTTGAATAATGGCTAACATTTTAAATTAAAAAAAAATCCAAATCGATATCGGGTTACCTGTTCGGGAATTAGGAAACTACGATGCCACAGACAGACATACAAACATACATATAAACGTCAACTTCCTCCCTTAAAAAAATCTTCATACATTCTATCATACAAACACTCTCTACTTCTATTATATTTAAACACGGGTTCGCTTCCGTGCATTTAGAATTATACCTACCAATTTAGTTTTCAACTCGCCTATTAAATTATTTCAAGCCGGATGTATGTACATAGCTATTGATTTTATTATATATAATTGTAGATCTCGTGAGTGAACGAGATGAAATGAAAAGTGTATAATCACTATGTTTCTTATTTTTTAACCGACTTCAAAAACAGGTTACCAGTTTGACATGAGTAGAGGCCATCAGTTTTATGGTGGAACTCTTAAGTTGATTGATGGTTTGGACGGTTAGTTTATAGTTTTTTAATGTAAAAAATTTTAAGAAATAAACTCAATACAAATATTTTTTACTACTAGGCTATAATCTACAAATCTATATTTAATATTATGAAACTAAGGAGTTTATTTGAAAGGGTTAATCTCAGGAACTATTGATTTCGCCAATAATGTCAGTTGACATATTTACCTGTTCGTTACTTCCTATTTAGAAAAGACAAAAAAAGGTAGCGTGGTGTTATCCCGCGCCTCTTGGATATCCGTCCGATTGCTCTGATCACTAAGCCATACGTTCTTATCAAGCTACGTCGAAATTCTTATACGCTTATTACAACTTACTTTTGTTGTTAGCATCGCTGCAGGGAGATTAAAATTATATTATCTCATTACGTTATTTTTTTTTATTTTGCACCTTTTATTAATATATTTTTTTCCTAAGTGTGGAAACTTTAAAAATGTTAAAAATAGCTCTTAATTTTGTCCATTTGGTGAGGCGAGCGAAACCGTAGGTAAATGCTAGTATATGATATATGAAATATGCATATATACATAATATCAAACCGTGCAAAGTGTGAAATGAATCACAGTGTGTATGCAATAAGCCGCTACGTTCACTTTCGCCGAGACAAATCCGTGAAATCAAATGTCATGGTGTTGTCAGTGTTGGGTGTTATTTTTGTACTAAGTATTAGTGATATTTTTTTTTGTTTGATATTTTTTTAGCTTGACGCTGCCCCGCATGTCCCGCATATCCCGCATATAGCAGTGTAGGCAAAGGAAAGCTAGTATCAAGACACTCTGGTTAAGAAACTCAACGCCACGCATTGCCTAGTTACCAAAGAAATGAAAATATTTAATAATTTAATTTCCTCAAGTGGGACAACCGTCGCGTTTACATGACCAATACTTTTGATCGTTTTTGGCTATTTTTTGAAAAGATTTTTAGATTGAAACTCGAGAGAAATTTGTTCAAAGGTTAAAATAACCTTAGCTTAGCAAATATGCTATTTTAATCGGCAAAGAAGCTATTTTAAACGACATAAAAGTAGGTTTTAGTTATTGTGGAACAGTTCCATATCTATGTGTAATGGTGCAACTTAACGCCGTATTCATCACAAAACACTCCAAATACAAATACGATCACTCCATTCTCCACTTTAAACTTTAACTTAAACTAGGTTTTACTGTTTACATTGTTTAGTTAATTAGAATTTTCATTTTCAAAATATGTATATAAACAATGTAATAAACTACTACCACAAAGTGCAATTTCCACATATATTCATCAAATATCACTAATAGTATCTATAAAATTTTTCCCCATTTCTCGGCAAATTCAATATGCAGATATAAAATGAAACGACTCACGTCTAGCCGATGATTGTCTAATGACAGCCGTAAACTCTTGTTTTCGTTTGGTAACAGTGAAAATGATATGGTTTCACTTATTTTATTATACACTTAGACGTGTTTATGAATATTTATATAATTATTTGTTAGAATACGTAAGTTTATTGAGGAAATTGGTATAGAGAGAGAGCTTGTTTCTATTCGAGGAAAACTATTATTTTCATTTATTTCCTTTGGTAATGAAGCAGAATTAAATGATACTGCGTTGAATTTCATCACAAAACGCAATGTCTCAAAAATTTTATGAAAAATGGGAACGAGGATCCTGAATCCTAACACTATGTTCCCTTTACCTCCTGCTGTAATAAAAAAGAAAGTGTTATGTGTCTTTTCATTCTCTGTCCAGTTAATGAAACACTTTGTTTGGTAATACATATGTGAAATACGAGTATGAGGTGTTGAGTTTATAATACCTACAACAACACAGCCGCTTTAATGAAACACTATTTTCCTCTCTAAGATTTTTTTATAGAGTTCAATTTTAAATTCTTATGTATTGATTTAAATAAATAAAAAAAAGCAAAAGGTGTAGTAGTATTTGACGTAATAAAATCTATCGACTGGAAACTTTTCTACCTCAAACAAGATTTGTATTCGCGACCTTCGCTGTCATAAATAATGACGGTAAGTGCTCCTGCATTTTAAACGTCTAATGAGTAACTCCACTGTGACCTTTCAATTTATCTGATTGTGAGTCAAAGGACGTTTGTTACCTTGAAAGGAATGAATTGTTAGATCGATTTCTTGTATCACTTGCTGCTACCTGCGGCTTTGCCACCGTGGTCTAAGTGAAATAACTTCTCGTTGTGTATGACACATGTGACATATATGACACATTCTGAATGCTCGAAATAACTCTGGCCGCAGGCACAGTGGGTCTCGATACAACAAAGCTATTAGCGCGATGTAATATGGCCTTCCTTGATAAATTGACTACAGAAATATATTTTTAATTAGTACCAATATTTACTGAGATTAGCGGGTCTTACAGTACAAACTACTATATTATATATAACTTTATACCGACTTATTGTGTATATATATTTTTTAGCTTTACTCTTTTTATACCGCATATGCGGTAAAAGGATTCTAGTGCGTTTATTCCGTTCTCCGCTCTCCTCCTGAATTCGGGACATTACGCGGTGAGTGGCGTAACTCAATATTTTTTCTTATAAGCAGAAGGAATCTAGAGTTAGGACACTCTATACTCGTATTTCTGACGTTTTGCGTATTGATTAGCAGAACTCAACGCTGCAATTTGTCTACCAAGGCGAAGAAATATAATTCCCCCAGTGTCGAACTCACGGCCTTAGCGCTTGCAGTCATGTCATGAATCTTATTGACCACAATTCTCATTAGAATGCTAGAATCTAGATATTACGTATGTGTTTGAATGTGAAACATTTGTCATATCCTCTTGCATTTTAAACACTGACGTACATTGATTATATTGCGTTGTGTGCTGTTGTACCTGGGGAGGTATTTTTATGTACATCGGTATGTAAAATACATAGAACTAGTTGACGATACTAAAATGCAAGAAACTGCATTTAACCTACGTAACGTAGATGACAATACATACATATGTGATATCATCGAGTTGGTGCTCATGATGGAGACAAGATTTGAATAGTGGAACTCGTCAGAGGATTTGTTTGTGCTAGTCAGCTACTCCTGGTAAAACTTACATGTATATATATAGCTAAAGCTTGTATATTTATAGTTCCGGGCACATTCTATGCACTTGTGGCACTTTGTGTAGAAAATAGCGTTTTTTTAACTTCATTATTTTTTTGTTTATAAATGAATACATTAGAATATTTGTGTAAACTATCTATGGACAAGAGAGTGGAGAAAGTTTTTTAAACTCCCAGTTTATAGGGTACAAGTTGTAACCCGCAACTGCGTTTGTGTGAAAAATAATACTTAAAATTTTGTTCTTCCCCATTTCTCGTACTCCCGTAAGGAAGATTCACACCATAGTGCCAGTCACGGTCCAATGTAGCATTCATAGGTACCTACTATCGTGTCGGTCAAGTTCCGGTCCAATCACGATATAACAGTACTTATCGTACAAGAATTTTAGGCCACACCGAAAATGAACCATGACCGGCGCTATAGGAGCGTGGAGCAAATCCTCCCTTTGTATATCCCCTACTCCCCAAGAATCCTACGTAACAAATTTCAGTCTTCAACACCGCGCAGTTTTGGCTGTGCAATGTCTATCAGTTATTCAATAACGGAATATTATAGATAGATTGGTTCAAAGTATACAAATATAACAAATCAATCAATAATAGTATAATGCCTTGTTGTTTACGGAAAGATTTTAATGAAGCAGATCGCGTCTCGAACACGCATCACTTGACAGAAACTACTGTGCAGCCATCATTTACAATGTAAAGATGGCGGTACACTTGGCTTCAAATATACATTGAAAAATGTATACTTATTGCGCAGCGTCTGACTGTAAAACTCATTCACGCCGTTGAGTTCCGCCACTCAACACGTCTGAAAACTTAAGTCGAAAATGGGGAACGAGGTGGTTTAATACTAGGGTTTGGAATACAGTGTAAAGTACAGACCCTTAATATGTGCCTGCTATATGCATTACTCGTGTTTTATGTGAGAGTGGGACAAGACACTGTTTTTCAAAAAGAAAAGTTGCGTATTGCATTTTTGAAGAACACATACATATAGTCAATAGTTCTTCCGGGCGTAAACTTAACACCATCATGTGCAGTCTGACACGATTCAACGAGGTAGAGCTAGAAAGCGAGAAACGAAGTGTCACGACACTAAGTTCCCTCTGTGTTCCCTACTTTTTTTATTGGCAAAAAAGGAGGTCTTACTTTTTAACTTTTATTAATTTAAAATATGTTTTACATTAAATTATATTTTTCAAGTATTAATTTGAATTAGACTTAACTATTTCCTACATTCCTAGTGCACCCACAACTTACAACCTCTTTAACTGTTGATGTCGTTTTTTCTGAGTGTAACGCCAGCAATGGCCACTTAAAGTTTTTGCCACATTTTTTATATAAATATCTCATAACTGTTAGATAACGCAAAAAGTCACTTTGAATTTGGTTATTGTTAAGTCGATACGTAATTTAGTACTGAATATTAACTATTTCGCAAAATTTTAGACGGTTGTGAGATTCAATTGACCTCAAAGAAATACCTTTATTAAAATTCTAAATTAACTTTTTCTAGTTATATGTAAAGCTGCGTTTAGTTACGCTATCAGATACTCAGTAAATATAAATTGATGGAAAACGATTTTTGCGATTATTCATTTCATATTAAATGTATGTAACATTTCTTTTTCTATGCTTGTGGTCTTAAAGGCTATCCAAGTTGAGTAGAGATAATAATATCCTGTTTAAATTAATTGAATATTTTTTTGTAGGTTCGCGCTTAAAAGTGTTAAAACACTATTTCCCACACGTGGCCCAATTTTCGGGAGAATGCGTGGTGATTGACGTAACTTAAAAATATAAACATTCCCTAGAATATGTATAGAACCCACAACCATTGCGTTTACTATCAGATACTGTCCTACTAAGCCACGATGGCCTCGAGTGAATCATAGTTGCATTAATATTTAATTATTTACCAATACTACGTGACGACTTTCACACCAACTATCCTACTATGTTGATACTAGATACCGGCTTGCCTACTTAAATGCAGGCATGCTCTTCTTGATTTTGATATTGAAATATCTAGATTTTATTTAATAGTAATAGTTTAAAGTTTAGTGTTTAGTGTGTGAAAATTTTGTTTGTTTGAACGTGCTTATCTCAGGAACTGGTTGTTTGAATTAAACAATTATTTTTGTGTCTTACAGCGCATTTATCGCGGAATACTATATGCTATAAGACAACATGACAATCGTTTCAATGTAACCTTCGGTACCTGCGGTCAGAGTTAGACTGTGTCATGTCACATGTGTCATACATGCGGGTGAAACCACAATTAAAAGCTAGTCGTTCATACAAATCCCATTTGAGTTGTTTGTTTTAAAAAAAAAACACAAAGAACAAACAATTATGAAAGGGCCATTGTTCTTACCGTACCTGTTGTGTAGACGTTATGTCAGCGATTGTCTAATACATACATACATACATCCATCGGTTATCGCATCAATAGTAATATGACACTTTAAACATTATTTATTAAATTATATTACTTTATATAGATCTGTGATATCTGCACTGCGTTTGATTACGAACGTGAAGGTTTTGGGTTCGATTCCCACTCAGGGAAATGAGTTATTTTTACTGATTCGTATAAGATAAAATATGGCTTGGCGGAACTCGAAGCCGAGCTCTGCCTCGACACTAAAGCAAAAAATTGAAAATATTAAATATTTAAATTCCTCAGGCGGGATTGAACTCACGATCGTTGCGTTTTTCAGTCACACGCTTGTGCCCTTGCGCCACGATTTCTTCAATTAGAACCAAACAAACTCTTCAGGTTTGTAATAAGTACCTAGTAGACAGTACTCAAATCTAGACAGCCTATACAAAATCGATCTAATCTGACTTCCTAGTTGGGAGCGAGGCGATTGACCTCACTAGATACGGCTAAAAGGATTCGCCATACATGCTGAAGTGGCTATTGTTATCGAAACTTGCGATACTTATACTATACTTAAAGTTAATATGAACATAAGGCTTTTTTTTACTAGCTTTTATATGTGGCTTCACAAGCATGGTCAAATGAATATAACTAACAGTTGGGTTATGACACATGACACATTCACATTATTATTTTTTTACTTCATGCCCGGATAAACTTGCATGAGTTAGGGAAGGCAGAGGACTTAATGTTGACAATCCGTGCCCTTCTATCCGTAAAGAGAGGAGGAACAGGAAAATGAAAATAACTACCTCGCTTGGGATTCGAATCGTTGGAAAAATGTTAATTCATCCACATACCTACTTTTATAGGCGTTATATTGTCTTCTGCATTTAAAATGTAAAACAGAGAAAAGAGAAGATAGCAAGTGTTTCTATCTAACTCGATTTATACAAAAGTTCAATTAATAAAATGTTTAATTTACAAATAATATTGACATATTTCACCATAATGTCAAAACTATACCTTACGAGTGTTACCCTATTTTTATAATAATTTTCCCTACCGATGGTTATCTGTGTTAGGGGTTTTTCACTTTATTAACCAATTACGGTCGGCATTTCCTGCTTTTATAGATTTTTCAATGAAACATAGTAATTTTTTTATACAGTATAATTTCTAAAGCTTTGTAAAATTAGTACAGATATCAATATTAAACTGCCAACGTATAACTAGTGTCTCTTAATGAAGAAGAGAAGCAGTTTACGTTTCATTGCTAGCATCTGACATTATTACGAGTATATCAAGGTGGGTAAGAGTATTAAGAAACCTGTATAATACTGACAAGTGCTAACAATATGTTGGTAGAAAGCTTCACCAGATGCCCCTCGGCAGGTCAGATGGCAACGTATCAAATAAAATAAAATTTTATGTTTCTTTGAGTCCTTTTTTAGTTTTATATATTCATTTCTATCGAACAATGAACAGAGCGCAGGAAAGTATTTAAAATTTGATGAATTTGAAACACATTTGTTTCCAAGAAACGTTTAAATATTTACTTACAGTAAATACATACAAAATGAAGCAACTGCATCTGACTAAACTAAATATTTAAATGTACAAAGGACTTGGGATTTTCTAAACTCGCACGCAAGGTTTAAATTGTATTAAGTAGACATAGATATCGAAGTATGTAAATTGATTAAATAGAATATATATTTCAGAGGCCTTCGTGGCACAGGGGCAAAAACGTATAACTGTGACCGCTACGGCTATGGGTTCGATTCCCACTTAGGAATAAAGATTTTCACATTGGTTATGGTTGGTTGGTTTATAACATTAATAATTCTAATAAAAGAATAACGATATTATATTAAAAAATATTCTTCAATAATATTTCTAGTGTTGTAGCTAATCAAGTTAATAAATAACAACAATATATCAATAGTTTTCTTCTGATTCTACGTGGGAGATGTGTAAAGATTAAATAATATCTACTAATAAAGATAATTTAACAAAACAATGTATGTGCATCTGTTCAATTGAATCTCCACAAAGTTTCTACCCACGCACTGACAGACGAGGCATTGATTTATGTATTAATAAATTTTATATGAGTATGCCCGTGACCCCAAATATAATACCTAATACTCAGTGATCGTCTTTTGGAAAGTAAGGAATTTCAGATTAATGGTGGTGAATTTAAATATCGGTTTAAATAATATGGTATTTGAACTGCAATGTTTCTAGTAATGTATCTTTTTTTTGTTTTCCACTTATATTTTCCATACAAAATATTATACCTAATGTATAAGGATGTAAACATAGAATGCAGCGAAGTTAACCTCTGTCTATTTTTACGCCTATTAAAAATTGCAGGAGCGCAGGTTTTGTGATCGATTCTTTTTCTTTCTCGTTAGTTTCCATATGTATTTTTTACGTCTTGCTTATCATTTTTTATATACTAATCTATTTAATCTATTATATTCGACATTATACTATCTATCCTTTTTTCTCTTACTCTATTGTATTCTATCTCGTTTGTTAATCGGTTGCGCCATTTAATGAAAGGACATGCTTTTGTTTTTTCATTAAACTTATTTCTGTCACCATACGGGCACATACTGTTACTTAACTAAATTTTTTTTTTCCCAAAAAGTTAACACGTTGATATTAAATACTTTTTTTGAAGCTAACTAGTCTTAACTACAGCAATATATACTAGCGACAAATATTTTTTTTTAATTTTAGGATTGTAATCTCTCTGAAGTCACTTGGCAGATTTACTGGCGTTTCTCCAAATAAAGAAAAAAAATGGTATAATTGTGAGTCATTTTAACCATTTAATTATAATTGTGAGGACGTTATAATCACTCTGTTTAAAGATTTAGAACTCTGTTTTCAGTTTATACGGTAATTCACTGCAAGTAACCTATTTTAACGTTTGTGTTAAATGATTTGTCTATTAAATTCTTAATTATGTCATAAATAACTCTTGTACGTGTTTGGATTTAGTACTTTAATTTATGGTCCATTTAATTTATAAGGCAAAGTAGAAAAGAGATCTCTTTTAATGTATGGTAACAGTAATATTTATTTTACACGGGAATCAAAGTTATTAACGAAACACTTACATAGATTATAATTTTTATATTGTAATATATTCCACATTAGCTTTAATTAGCTGTAAAAAAATTATGAGTTGGGATACATGATACATTTTAAGTGTGGAATTTAACTCTGATCACAGATAATACATCGAAACGACATAATATTCATAAATATACAGCCTATAACTTTCCTCGATAAATGACTATGCAACACTAAAAGATTTTTTTGATTCGAATTAGTAATTTCGGACAATATGACATTCAAGCAAGCAAACTGCTTTATAATATTAGTGTAGTTTTCATGGGGTAACTAAAAATAAACAAAAACAATTTAAAGTTACATATTCTTTGGTGGAATCAAATCCACGGCCATAGTGATTTCGGTCACACACTTGCCAACTACTCCGCTATTGTGCAAGAGGGTGAGATTTATTTTGTTTGTTTGTCCTAATTTAAATCGTTACAAGAAATCGTTTTGGTGAATTGGAAAATGGTCATTTCTTATGTGAATTGTACGCATTTTAATAAACAAAATGTACATAGACATTTAGGTACAAGAATAACTTTTTTTTTTTATTTTAAAGTTAGGCACGCAATGATTCTAAGTGGGTGCCAAGTAGAAAATGGGTTGACCTCTGCCCGTCCAGCATAACGTGAAAAATAAATCATAAATAATACACTTTATTAAGTTGTCCTTTCAGCTAAATCATGTGACCTTAGGGTGTGAATCCTAATAGCCCGGAACGCGATGTCTTCCCACTAGCATTACGTCAGAAGCCACATGCTTGCAATATGTTCGCTTAATTGATATTTGTACTAGTGTATTGTATGCGGTTTTACTTATAATAATAATACAGTACTCTCCACCAAAGCGCTTCGTCTAACAGGATCAGAGAAACGTCTATATTGTGTTAATATAAAAGTATCTCTCGATTGGAATCAGACACCATTATTATTGCTTACAACTTCTTAATCGAAGAATCGAATAAAGAATCGTGTGGTCTACTACTCTTTGTTCTACCAGATCCAAAAATAATGTTCATATATCTCTACATTAAATATTTACCTAAGGAAATTACGTAGACATACTATTATAAATAGTAATGCTTGAAATATAAATATAAATATAGATTTTGTATAAAAAATTGTGACACATTCCGGATGGTTTTACCAACACCGGATAAAAATAGAGACGTTACACGCACTCGCCTATAAAATGTTGGCTGAATTCATTTTAATAAAATTTCCTTTGATTCTAAATTAACATTTAGTTTTAGTAGATACATACTTATTTTATCTTATTATACTATATCTAAAGTGCTAGAGAAAACCGTGTGATAAATTATTCTATTCTCTACTCTCTGCTCATTTTAAGTGAGTTACGCTATCCATCATTGCACTAATAACTGTCGCATTTGATCAGAATGACTACTCAAGAGCAATACGATCGCGTCAATATACGATACAATCATAATTATTTGTAAAAAAAACAATAGTTAATAAAGTATGTTACTAATATATGTCAGCAATTAATATATCAAGTATTTAATCGATAAAAATGGTTCGACGCGAATCGAATCGTCGCTTTCAACGTGGACGGATATCAAACAGGTTTTATAATTGCATTACTTCCCGTCGTGGCTTTACGCTTTACATCCTTTGCGTGTTTTGTAGCCAAAGTTTGTTTGTTTTTTTTTGTGATGGTTATTGCAATTTGTGTTATTATGCAATATTTTCTTAGAACGTTTTGTTTATTCTTTTTTGATTTGCTAGAAGTATATTTTATAGTGTTGGTGGAAGGAAATTTTTTACAGTAGGATATTTTTTTGTATATTATTAATTTCATAATGTGATCATAAAAATGTTGGAACTTTTTTTTACAAACTAAAACAAGCTAAAACACTTTACTATAACTTAAACAATATAATACCTAATGTAATACCTCTTTATTATAATAAAAAGTGTAATATTTTAAAACGAACCCCACATATAATAAAAAAATACTAATTAATTAATATTTATTATTATTGTTACATTTTCTCATCAACCAAGGGTAAAATATGCATCGCTGGCAACACCACGATCGACCGTGTTCAGCCAGTCGCGGGACGGAGGGGAGTGCTGTCAAATCGTATTATGTCCCTCGGTTGCGATTTGCGTTAATTTATAGAGATTAAAACGCTTTTTATTAAAATAAATATAACTAATAATATATTTATGTGTTGAAAAACCGTCTAAAAACAAAAGGTTTTATAAAATTCGAATGAAACAAAGTGAGTTCAGTTATTTATGTTGAGTACCATTTCTGTAAATATTGTTTTAAGTGACGAAACACTGTGTTTCTTTTTAACTTTTTCAGTTGCAATCGCTCAGTGAACTGTGAAATGCATTATTTTAATGTAATTTTGGTAACAAATTGTAAATCGATACGTCGATTACAGAATAAAGTGATGTATTAGTTTACTTTGTAAAGGCTGTATATTTTTGTCAAAGATCATGTCATAAATGTAGATGAATAAAAAAAACCCGTTTTTTTCTTTAAATAAGTGGCATAATTTAATATGATCATTTCTAAAAGTGATTTCGAAAAGAAAAAGTAATAAAGCATGAACTGATATTATTATAAAATTTATGTGTGTATTAGTGTTCTTAAAAGGATTTCTTGAATTTTTTTAATACAAAGTCGGATAGTGATTTTCAAATGAAATTATGCAATTTGAACTAATATTTTGTACAATTATACAATAAAAGGATGAGAAGAGTGTTCGGCGTGTGCTCGGATGGCTGGCTCCTCTGCGGTCAGAATGTGAGCGGCTAGTCGCTGTCTCTATGTTGTCTGTATGTTTGTACGGGTTCCTTTTTTGGTTGATTTTACTTTTGTTTTTTCATGAGAAAGCCTTACTGTGTCATTGTTTTTTTTAGGTTTGAAATTTATAGTTATATTTTTAATGTTAAATATTATAGTTATATTTTTATAATTTTTTTTAGTATATTTATTTATTGGTTAGATAGATAGTGAAATTGAGGTCTACCACTCAACATTAATGTTGGTAATAGGGCAGAAAGTGAAGAATCTTCATATCAGATTATCAAATGTTAGTCAAAAAATGTTATTATTTCTTTGAGCATGAATCAAACTCACACTCATTGTGCCTTCAGTCACATGGTACAATGGTGTGAACTTTTCTTATATTCCTAATATCTGTTATCTACAGACATGGCACTGGTGCACATGCAAGCCATTGTAAATAGGATACTTTGTGGATTCAATTCCCACTAGAGAATAATTAATATTTTCATTTCTTTGCTCTAGTAACAGGCAAAGCACAGTAATGCATTCCACAAATCAACACACAATTCCCCAGAATTTGGAAGAAAGTGAGGAAGTGTATTTAATTTAGATATTTTCATATTGGTAATATGCATAGCAAGGCTTTCTTTTTCATCACATATCTTCATTCTGTATTGAGGATGCAACTACTATATCTGTTATCTGAAAGTCATAATTATATTTGTTGAGAATTTTGCTTATTTTAAATATATATATTTTTGGATTGATGCTAATAAACTCATTGATTTATTTCCAAGATTTATTGATGGTTTCCAAACAAATAAGTTCTTGTAATATTTTTTAATCTTATTTCATTTTAGTTGAATCCTCAAGACAGTAGTTAAGCATGTTCTTGTTATTATAAATTTAATAATTATAAACTTAACCCATATTTCACTTTTATAGATGGTTTTATAATTTGTCTAACAATAATAATTTATAGTTTTCTATTTAAATCTAAAATACTGTACTTAGAGATATCAATCAATCAAATATTGGTTAAATAATATAATTATAATAGATGACTCTGAATGTAGCTAATTAACAGTTTCCTAGTATTAAATTAGGATTTTTTAAAAATATGTAAATAATTAAAGATACTAATATATTGAATATTTTATCGTACAAACATAATTTTTTTTAATAAAGTTTTTTCTTGTCTCTTGGAAACCATCCAAAATGAATTCAAAATCACGCAATAGAGACTGGTTTCAAATCATCACTATATTAAAATTTAGCAAATTTTCTAAAAAAATTGTTGCAGAATTTGTTGACAAATAAACTATAGGTGAAAATTTCTTGACATTCTTTATTTATAGCTTTTAATTATGCCAGTGGTTTGTACTGAACAAGCCAAGTTTATTTTATCGTGACATACATAGCATGTTTCAATTGTTTTCTTTTCATCACTAATGTACTGTTGTTTTTACTTTTCAGTTTTTGTCATTAATGATTTACTAATTTTGTAATGAGTTTTTTTGTGATTGTATTGCATCTTGTGATTTGGAAGACATTAAGATAGGAAGAAGGAATCACACTCTGAAATGTGCATGAGTGTTAACTCAGCTGTACTGTTCAAGCTTCCGTCTCTTTAGCATCATGCTGTATTCTTTGCCTCTTTACCAGAGCGAAGCAAGTTAATGAAAGTATTAAATATTTAATTCCCTAAAGTGGTAATCGACAAACAACCGGTCACATTTACAGTCTAGTTGAGCTTCTATCTCATGTTTTTTTATCCGCATATAGCATGGTAGGCAAAGAGAACTTAGTGTTAAGGCATTCCATTCCCCACTTTTTGTCTAGTTTTCGAGAGATTGTGTGTTGAGTGATGAAAGTCAATGTCACGTTTTGTCTAGATAAGTAGGAAGGATTTGTTTAAAAATCTGCTTTAACACTCACTTCCACTGTCCTCTATCTCTAAGTAAGAAATAAAAAAAACATCCTTAATTTTGTGATCATGTTTCATAGCATTGTAAATTTTTTATAATAGCAATTTTACAGACCATAAAATATATGTTATGTCTTTTGAAGCCATAGCTTCAGGGTAATAACCTAGTTTTGTGAATTTATGTTGTAGGAATGTTACATTTACTTCCTACTTCAGAATAGTATTAGTTGCACTAAACTAGGCTTCAACTTCAAAATAGGCACTTTATTATCTGTTCACTTAGATTTCAGAATTGTAGTGGTGAATTACTTATTGATTTTTTTATAGATTTTTTTTATTTTTTCTTATTAAATACTGCATGTTTGTCTTATATAAAAAAACTTAGAATGATTAAGAAAACTCACTTAATTATTATGAAGTTTCCTTAGGAAACTTCATTTAGTATTACCGGAAAATATATTTTTTTCACAGCGGATTTTGATCAAAATATTTTAACGTTTTAAAATTGAACATGCATTTCGCGAAACGTTCAAAAATTTCTTAAGCTTTTAGCTGTATCTATATTACAGGTAAATCCCGACAGGCAGAGGGTGGCCTAGTATTAAGACATTCCATTCCCCATATTTCGTGTTGAGTGCCGGAACTTAAAGCAGCGCTTTGTCTTGTAGCACTTAAAATCATCGCATTTGCGGCACTATGGCGCCAAATATTTTTAGCAATAAAACGATTTTAGAATATAATAAATATCCTTGAAATAAAAAATGTTACTCCAGTAAAAAACGCTTGGAACATCGCCGATGACTTTTGATAAAATTATACTGCAATTTATTATTATTAGCTTTTTTTATGAAATTAGTTGGCCGAAGATACTGTTGCATAAGATAATGTTACGTGCTTTTTAAACGTTTTCTACACTCTTCTACTTAAGTAGTTTATGACTGAATCGAGACATTAAGTGTTGAGTGGCGGAACTCAACGCTACGCTTTAGTTTGCAAGAGCAGGGAAATAAAAATAATTTATCCCTACGAGTGGACATCGAACCCACAACTGCGCCGTCCTGGGCGCAATCAAAAATATAGCATTTTTTTATCTTTTAGTAAAAAATAGTCTATTTGTCTCTTTACAATTCAAGTTAGGTACATACACTTTAAATGAATTAAATTTACGAAAAGAATATAAAAACTTTCAAGTGTTCTCAAACAAAGGTAAAACTAAATGCTGTAGCTTTTTTACAAAATTGCTCCAAAGTTCCATTTTTGTATAGAATTCTCAACTCAGGTTAATTACATAACGATTAAGGTCGGGCTGAATGGATCTACGACGACGTGATATATTTATTGTGAGATTTAAAAAAAACTAGTCAAGTGTGAATCGGACTCGCCCACTGAGTGTT
>FAPJ01016201.1:30368-42135 GCA_001485985.1 Heliconius ethilla aerotome | reverse complement strand
GTAGAATTACTTATAACACCACTTTTACTTTCTAACACCACGAGTGTTGAGTGTTTGGTCGTGGAACTTAACGCCGGAACAAAACTATTATCTTCTCGAGTAGAAATAGATCCCACAACCAATGCACGTCTATTTTCCTACATCTATGTTACAATAGCCTTGAGAGTATATATTTAAATTCAAGACGTTTTGTAATTTTATTGTAACAGCATACTAAAGACTCGCTCGCGGCTTCGCTCGCTTGAAATGCACGACTATTATTTTTTTCACTTGAATTACTCTCGTACTCTAATAACATTATGATTTTAATGACAATTTTCATAAAAAAATTGAACCAATTCAATAAAACAGTTATTTTGTCGAACAAAATAACTTGCGATAACTTTTTATTTAACAGATTCAAATAAAACCCTAAATATTAAAGAAAGTTTGCCAAGGTGCAATAGTACAAACTCATCAAATTAGTTAAAACTTTACTGAGATTAGCGGGCCCAAACTTACAGACAAACAGAAAAAAATCATTGTTTTGGGTTCTATTACATTGATAAATGTCGCCATTAATAGATTTTTTATATATTTTCCATGTACAGACAGCAATAAGAAATAATTTTATTATACGTATAGATAATTATTTTATTTCTGCGTTTAATGTGACATTGTATGTAAATCGCGTTTCGAAAAACTTTGAATTATATGTTCCTTGTCGTTTTAAATATGAAATCTGGAAACAAACGTATAATGTAAATTGTTATACATTTGTCGTGTGTTTTAAAGTACTTAAAGTAGGCAATTTGGTACTATTACGTACTCTATTAACTCTTTTACCTGCGGCTTCGTCCCCGTTATCAAATAAAAATACCGAACGGAAGTATCTTAACGGGGCCGAACGGAAGTATCTTCTGTCTTAACTTTTGCCTTTCGTACTTTTACGCATTGTTAATCCGGGAAGAAAATAATCAAAAGTAAGAAAAACTTCTTAAATCAAATTTTCGCAGCCATCTACAGCTAACTTCAAGGCGGCAACGACTCGTCGATCGTCCTCTACGTCGGTTTGATGTTTGAAATATTCCTATGTGTATACTAGACGTCGCCTGTAATTTTGTTTGCGTGGACTTTAAGCCGTAAAATGGTAAATCCCTTTTCTTCTGATGGAATTTCGAGAAATCCTCTCTTCAGAGCTTTCCTACACCCTTTAAACGAACTTATGTCGTTACTATACTTACTCATATTATAAAATAATAGGCTGTAAGTCCATTAACATTTTTTTCTTCACTCATAAACACGAGTTTATAAAGATTTAATGCCAATTTAAAGTTCATTGATCTTCTTGAACTCGGAAGAAAAATTCAATATTATTTTGTGTCATTGTTTGACTATAAAGGCGTCTGTTGTTGGCTACATCTCCACTCTCTGATAGACAAAGCGCGGCGTTATATTCCGCGACTCAACGAGGAGAAGAAGGGTACCTCCCTCTGCCTACACAGCTAGGCGGGAAGTCCCAAATTGGAACAAAAATACTCTAAATATATAAGATAAGTACGTAATACATCATTAGGACGTTATCGGAGATAAGAAGTAAGCACTTTGTGTTTGTGATTCATTGAATCAAGACGTCTAAAAAACTCGTGGTAGGTACAACACATGTTTTAAAAACGACAAGAAAGGAGAAGGTTTAGTTTATTGCATTTTTTTATGTAATTTTTTACAAAAAACATAAGCTAAGTATTTTACTTAAGTAGGATACTTTATTTTAGATCTTCTTATTTAAAAAAGCAAACGAAATTTAAATATTATATTTCTAGTAACTATAACTCAAATCTTTAGTAGGTATAATATTCTGTTTATAAATTCGGCATAAACAGAATTACATAAAATCGTAGCGAAATTTGAACTGACCTCTTGAAGTCCGTCTATAGAGCGTTTAGACTATATTATCTTATAGGAAAAGTATAATTTCAGAAGTTTAAAGTGTATAGAATTTATACTAAAAAATATATTTGTTCTGTTTTTGCAGGGCTCCCCACACGGCTCGGTGATGTCGTGCCAGTCGCTGGCGGCGCGAGCGTTCGCCGAGCCAGACAAGGACCACTGTGCCTCGAGAGCGACATTTCACAGGTACTAATAAGAGATGAATACTGTATTGGGACTGTTGTCTAACAGTGTACTAATTCTAATTTTGCACCGCAATTGCACACGTGATACGTTTCACACATGCCATGAGCACTTGCACTTCAAGCCACTCGTGGCGCAGGGTCACTTTCGTTCGTATCTTTTCACCAAATTATTGAGACGATGCCGCGCGTTGTCTTATTACCGGAGCGAGGAAATTAGAATAATTCATTCTTCCGAATAGTTATCGAAACCACAACTGTCTTTATTGTCCATACCATTAATATAAGGGGCAAGTAAACTATAAATTAACTTCCCCTCTCTTTTTTTTTCATAAAATATTATTTGTTTTCCTTTAGAACGGTGCGTTTCAGTTCGGACTCGCGGAGTCAAAACACAAGAACGTCTAACGATACAGAATGCAAGCGAGAAACGTCAGGTGAGACAAATATATCTTTCTATTGTATAAAATTTTTTTGTTTGTTATACATAGTACCTAAATATTTAAAAAAAAAATTTGCTAAATCTCTTCAGTTTTATAATATTAAAAAAGTTATAAATATGTACAAGTATATGTCATTCATTAATCCCAGGTTCAATGTCGCTGAGCGCGTTATCAACGACGCCGGTGTCGCAGGGCTCAGGTATGAGCCAGTCCGCACCCTCCGCCTCGACCACCTTTGACATTGATGATTCGGTAAGTTTTGTCAGCTATACGCTGTATCCCGCATAAAACAGGGTAGGCAGGGTAGGTAGGGGTCTTAGTGTTAAGACACTCTGTTCCCCAAGTCTTTTTGTCTTTTTTCTTATTTTTTCTTTTTGTCTTCTAGCCACACCCGCCCCCAGCGTGTAGATTTCCAAAACTAGAAGAATGTGCTCATTTTCACTACGAAAGAGTGTCTTTGGGTGGTATTTCAGTACAACTGGTGCCTTGTGAGAGTAATGCTGATTCCCCGTCTGATGGAGAAGGTAGTGTATTGTTTTTCTTTTTTTTTATGAGAATGCATGCGTATCATATTGATTGATCATGATTATTTTTGATTATTCCATCGAATTTAATACCTTCCTTACAAATAGAAATGATCCTATTATTATCCTTGTTTTAATTTATTTTCCTGTATGCTTTTTGGCTTCAACTATTTATTATATACATAACTTATTACTATATTTTTTTATAATATTACAGGTTGGGTTAGCCTCAAAGTGCGTTCCCATGTGAACACTCCGCCGCCAGAGCCCAGTGACTCAAGAACACTAAGCGCTAGTTGGACGGAGGCCAGCGACGTCAGAGAGTGGACACTTACCAGGAACAAGGAACACTTCACCCACCTAGACGATATGTTGCATAGGTTAGTGGTGTTATTTTCCTGTTTATTTATTGCAGCTTTCCGCTTTATGGAGCTAGAAGAAATTGCGCTCTCCGCTTTCAGCCCGTATTCGAGATATTGCGTGATGAATGGCGTTGCTCAACGCTGTATTTTATGTTACCATAATGGCATGATGAAAATAATTGATTTTGCTGACTGGGAATCAATTTGTCTGGACTATTGTTCCAGCGATTGTATTTGAGTATGAACGTGTGTGTACTTTTGCACGTGCGTGTGTACTTGTGTAAGTGCTAAAATCTAGTACTAGTACTAAAACTAAATGTACTTGCGTGCGACGTGTTTTGTGCTTATGTATTTGAGTGTACTTAAGTACATGTCAGCTTGGCTAAGAACGTACATACATACGGGCGTTGATATTCATACTTTAAAAAATAATCTTTTCATTTTTGTGTTTTCTTAGTTGAATACGTATGTTATTCTAAAATATTTTATTTTATTCTTTTCACTTTTTATTCCAGATGTATATACGATAGAAAAGTGTCCGGCCTCCCCAATCTCAAGGAAGCGATGACGCCCGATGTCCTAGACAACGAAGTGGAATACAGACAGCTCATATCCGACTATGTACATCATTTGTCCATCATAGCTGACGATTCCATCAACTGTGGGCCAGCTTTGAATTGGTTGCAGATGGATAATAGAGGTGCAGGGTTTTTAAGGGCTTTTTAGCGTCTTTTTAACTTCACACTGTAACGCGCACATTGCAGGGTGGGTAGAGGGAACCTAGTGTTTAGACAATCTCTCTCCGCCTATTATTTCCCCTATTGGGAATTGAACCCACAACCATCGTGCTTACTTGTGCCTCGGCAGCCTCAGTTTCAAGCAATTAAGTAATACAGTGCGCACTGTATCAAATAAAGAACTTGATGAAGAATACAAAGCCTTCCTCATTTAATTATTCAAATTCCTTCATAAATGTACTATCCAACACACAAAGTACTTTGGAATTATAAACCGATAATTTCTGAGCTTAGCTCGTTTAAGCTAACTCATCTCGGTATATAATAATACTACAATTTAAAAAGATGTACGTGTTGTTTTAGGTCACAAATTATTAGTGTCCAATGAAGATTCAAGTTCAATAAACACGCCCGCCGTCGCCGCTGCTTACTCTGTTAGGAAATATGTGTCACAGGTGATTATTATATAGTTTTGCTTAGTATTTTTTTGTGTTTTATGGTGTAAGAAATAAAAATATATAAAAAATGATAATTTTTTTTCAGGCGCGAGATGAAATAAGTTTCGAAGTGGGCGATATGATATCAATTATAGACATGCCAGGTGAATATCTTTTATTACATTTTTCTAATTACATCTATGCAATTGTACTTTATTATAATAAAAAATAATTCTTATAAATATAAAAAGTGGCCAAATATAGCTTCTGTTCGTTTATAAAATAACTACATGAATCAATCTATTAATGACCCAGTTTATGTGTCAGTTTATCAATCACTAACAATGTATGTTATTCTGTAATAAATAAAACCTCCTCCTCCAGCTCTGTCTACAACTAAGTTTCCACAGGTCTGTTCCCCAGCTGGGGGCCTATATCGTTTATTTAAATAAACCATATTTTGAGTTTAATTGATCTGACCCCAATGAGTCCCCACTAAAGCTCCCCAGCTCTGTCCCCAGGCCCGCAGGAGTCGGTGTGGTGGCGCGGCAAGCGCGGGTTCCGCGTGGGGTTCTTTCCGCACCACTGCGTGGCAGTCATCGGGGACAAGGTTCCCCGCCATATGACGCAACCGCCGCCGATTGTTGGGTGAGCTTTATAAATAAGTCATTTGTAAAAAAATAATGTTTTCCATTGTATTTAATTTTTATTGTATTTTTCATTTTTTTTTGTTTAATTATACATATAAAATATATAATATTTCTTCAATACCAATTGTTATAGATCGGTAGCAGTAGCGCCAATAAAGCCAGTGCTCCGCAAACACGGGAAGCTAATATCTCTCTTCCGAAGCTTCATACTGTCCCGACCTTCGCGAAGGAGCTTGAAACAGCAGGGTATTCTCAGGGAGAGAGTCTTTGGATGTGATCTGGGAGAACATTTACTCAATTGTGGACATGAAGGTGGGTTTTATATATCATTACTGTCTATGAGTACTTAAAATATATGAAAATTTTATGTAGTATTTGTAACCTGCTCCATCGAAATATACTTTAATAATGTTGAAAATATTTAAATTTGATACAAAGTACTTAAATTCCTTTTCCTTTTGTATTCTGTCACTGGATATATGGAAGATAGTTTTGTTGAGTACAGCACATTACAGACTTTTTTTTACTCTCGGTCTTTTTTGTTGTATATTATTATTTTATTCGTGTTTTTTTAAAGATGATAGTTTATAATTTGTAAAGATTAAATATACCTACTATTTTATATATTTTATCTTGATTAAAAACAGAATACAAAGAAAAAACATAAGTATCTAGTGTCTTATCACTTCCAGTACCCCTCGTACTAGTAGAATGTTCAGCAGCCATAGAGCGTCGTGGAGCCGTAGATGGTATATACCGTCTCTCGGGGGGCGCAGCCCTAACACAACGTCTACGGGCGGCCTTCGACGCGGGCCTACCACCAGATCTTGCAGCACCCATGCAAAGAGACCCTCATGCTCTTGCCAGTTTACTCAAAATGTATTTTAGGTGAGTTAGGATTGGCTAAAATGAAATGTACCCCTAATAAATCTAATATGTCATTAAATGGAATGTACTGACCTTAATTTATAAATGATAACAAACACGCTTTGGGAATAAAATGCTTGCTTCAGTCTATTTAAAATCCCTCCTCGTTTGTTGCGCCGATTGTTGGCCTGCGACAGTAACTTTAGTAAATCGGTGGCAATTTTTTTGATTTAAAAAAAATTAACAAACTTTTTTCTCTTCAGAATTGAATTCAGAATTCACTTGGCGTACATATGCACTATACGACGACTCTTAAATCTATTAATTGAGTTGATTTGTTGAAACAGAACAATAAAAGTTCCGCTACTCATCAGGCAATGCCTCTCCGGCGGAAAGTGGAAACGGAATTTCTTAACACTAGCGTTCCCTCTCCGTACTCTGTTCATGTAATCTTTCACACCTTCCAGGGAACTACCAAACCCCCTTTGCACCTACCAGCTGTACGACAGCTTCGTCCACTCTGTGCAAGTGCCGGAACAGTATCGACTGAAAGCGATGAGAGATACCGTCGTGAAGCTACCGCCCCCGCACTATAGGTGAGTAGAGAGAGAGAGAGATAAAGAGGCTACATGCACAAAGGCACACAACATGTTACGTGCGACTGTGTGCGTCTATTTGAATAAATTTATATTGTTGAAAAATAACCTTTGAAAACCATATTAAGGTTTGTTATAAAACTGTAGAATGAACATTCACGCTTTTTAATGATATTATTAAGAAATATTTCCTCGTTTTATAGAGAAATGTTATAATATGTTTGCTTATAATTTAATCTCAAATCATTTTTATTCCAGAACCCTCTCCTACCTAATGCGACATCTGCGTCGAGTGTCCCTGCTAAGCGAGTCCACTGGCATGACGGCTCGCAACATGGCCATAGTGTGGGCACCGAACCTGCTACGATCGCCGAAGCCTCAACACGCGCTGCAGGGCGTCGCCGTGCAGGTGCGCGTTTGTTTCTTTGACTGTGACTCGAGATTCTATATATAACCTACCCAAGAAGCAACTCCTACACCTCAACACTATTTGCAGCCCTAAACGTCTATCACTAGTATATTAAGAGACCTAGATTAATACTTCGTCATTTCTTTGGTCAAAACACAATATCTCAAAAATTGTGCAGTGGAGAAAGGAGAGTCTTAGCACTAACTTCTCTCTGCTCTCTCCCTCTGCAGATTTTTTATATAATAATTGTTTATATTGTTATATTTTCAGGCTGTAGTAACTGAATTTCTCATCTGTTATGCTGAGGACCTCTTCGCTCAGGAACAAGGCGCTGATTCGGGACCTAACTCCTTGGAGCAGGTAAGTTTATATAATTTGGTGCAATGTTGTTGCAGTTAGTGAGTTACCTCAAATTATTTTGGTAAAATATTATTTTTAGTATTAATTATTTATTATTATTTACTTTTTATGCCTTCGTGTCGTAGTGCGACAGAGTCGGGTTCAAAGCGCGACGGTTGTAGGTTCGATTCCCACTCCAGAAAAGAACTGTTTTCATTTCAACGCTCTAGTAGACAAAACACAGCGTTGAATTCCGCCATTCAACAGGCATGGTCTTGTCAATAGGATCCCTTTATAAAAAATTAAAAGTATTAAATAAACTAAAATTCTATTTATTTAACTTATCCTTTTTGTTTTCTTTTTTTCTAGGAACAATATGACTCCCATATAGAACTACGTGGCCTCGAAGCTGGTAGACGACCTAAAAGTCTACCTCTGAACCCACCTACTAAATTATTAAGGTAATTAATTAATAAAATAAAATAAGCCAGCCGTGGCGCAGGGCGCTTAGTGGTGGAAAGTAGGTGGGGAGAAATGTCTTAATGATTCCTACTGAAATTCATTTGACTGCTTGTGTGCAGTAAGCAGCGTGAAGTAAAAAAAAAATTAAATATTCACGGTGCATCCCGCGCAGGTGAAGACAAAAACAGTATATAGTATTTTAATTTAATTAACAGTTTAGAGGAAGCCCGTCGTCGTGGAAAATCCACTCTCTGTACTGAAGCGCTGTCCTCTGCCGCGCTGAGACCCGCAGGACATCTACAGCCCAAGTATATTGAGGTTAGTATAGGTTTATTTCCTATCCATTTGGTACACTTGTGAGGTATACATTATAGTTGAAAATTATTATAGTTGAAGTAATGGAACTTAACGAAAAATGTAATGACTTAATATTAGATTCCAAGGTTCCTTCTGCCTACTCTATGTCTACGCTTACAGGCAGACACTACTATTCCACAGCGATACGACGGCCTATAAAACATGTAATTAATAATTTAATATGATGTTATCAGGTCGGTTCGGGACCTAACAACCTACCTCAATACCACACAGTGTTGGATCTACCTATACCCGGTAAGATTATTTTGATATTATTTAATATTGATTTTACTTATAATGTTTAGGTACTTTATCTTTCTTTATTTTACTAATACTATAAATGTGAAAGTTTGTTACACTTTCACGCAAAAGCTGAAAAAAAATTGATGAAACCTTACAGTAGTGTACCCTATACATCAGTATAACTCATAGGCCACCATTTACAATGTCAAGAATTATTCCAAAACTTATTAACATTTATCAACTGTTTTATTATCTTAATAAACTAAACTTTAAACAAATATTACTAACAGTAATCTACATACCTATATTGAAAAGACACTTATAAAATTCTTATTTATCTACAAACCTATATTACAATAACAGATTAAATGATTTTCTGACGGTATACAGGTTCAAAGCGTGCCTTGAAACGATCACCATCAGGTTGGCGAGGATTATTTAGTAGAAGCAAATTACAAAGGGCACCGCGACCACCCGACACGCCACCTATGCAGGTACAGGTTTGGTTCAACATACTAATCTCAGGAACTGTGGCCCGTTTTTGTCTTTGCTTAATGTTGTATCCCACATAAAGCCGGGTAGTCAGAGGGAACCTAATGTTAAGACACTTTGTTTCCCATGCACCCTATTCTAATCTCAATTTGCTATTTCTCTTTCTCTAAGTTTGCCTTGCAGAGATTGCTATTTACGGAATATATATGTTCATATTTTTTATTGTATTTCTGTCTTTTTTTTTTGGGTTTACTTTAATAAATTATAATTAGTAACAAGTTACTCTTTATTTATTTGTCATTACAGGAACCAGTCCCGATCCATATAAATTCGAACATACGACCTGCTAAATCGTGTGAATCGTTAACATCTGAAACTGATATACTGCCACCATTAGCGGCAAGTATAGCTGCGCCATTGAAACATCATACTAGGTAAGAATCACAAAAAAATCGGAATCACTTTTTTGTCCTTCTGTCAAGAGAATTTCTATTAAGTCCCTTGGGGCCCAAAAAAAAATAAGCTTCTAACTCAAAGCAATCAATTTCAATCGATTTTTTTAGTTTTCATAGGTGCTTAATATAGTATATTTTACACAATGCTGTATATAAAAATCATTTATAGTCTTAATAGGAAGTTCATTTGTATTACAATTTTGATATATTTTTTCGCGGCGTTGAGTTTTGCCACTCAACAAGCAATGTCTCCAGAACTCGGTGGACAGTGGGAAACGGAAGTGTCTTAATTTGAACGGAGTATCTTAACCTTAGGTTCCCCCTGCTGTGTGCGTTATACATTACTTGTCTTCAGCATGTCAAAGCAGGAAGAAGATCATGTGTCAATACGCTACGTTCTTCGTTTTCTGTTCAAATTCATGACATTACGTGTTGAGTGGTGAAACTCAACACTACCATTTTCTCTTACCAGAATCAAATTTTACTTTTTTGCAAATTAAATACATTTTTAAATAAATTCAACCTCGCTACCGCAGATCGTCCTCCTGCGACTCCTACTTCGAGCCGTGGCAAGCCGAGCTGGCGGGCATGCGCCTGCGCCTCTCCCCGCAGGAGAGGGACCGCAACATGTTCAGCGAGGAGGACGACACCGCCCTACACACTGGACAGGCACAGGTTTGTACTGACTGATATTACTTGTCAATTCGCTAATATTGAAATAATAATTTGGAAAGAAAATATTTACTTATTGACATCGAAACTGTATAAAGCGGAAGTGCTTGTACTGATCTTTACCTTAACTCCAAAAGTGAGATTTTATGTGTAGTTTCAAGGACGATTTCTCCGTCGCCGTCTTACAAGTATGTAGACGACAAGTATGTATGCCCAGTAGGGCAAGCACAGGCACAAGTAGATTAAACTATATAATAAAATAACTAAATAACTAAATAACATTACATACAGTGAGGAAGATGACATCATTTAGTTTAGTCAGTTTAGTCTACTGTGCCGCAGTATGTAGAACCATGTGGCTCTACACGTTGGACAGAAGTGATTAATTGAATTACTTTTGGTAAGGGTTTGAACTCCCTACTCGCTAGCGCGCTAGCTCGAATTTAAAAAAGTCTTCTCTATTAAAACATTTTTCTATTTTAATGTACAGGATGATTCTCTGTGTTCAACGCCGCCGGAATCAGGCCCGTGTAGTGCAGTACCTAGCCCTAGACGGAATCGAGTCGATACTGACCTTGCTGAAAGGTAAACACTTGTTGTAACTACTGTACCGCTATGTACTTTACTGGTACAGCATGGTCTATGAGCCTGTTGTCTGTTGATTTGATTGGATGAGTGTTGAGGGGATTTGATTTTAGTATTATCCATAAAGAACTTAGTACCCTTTAGGGTGTGGGCATATGTTTCTTAGCTTATGTTTTTTTTTTTTTTTTCTCTCAGTTGTTTCTGCGATCAGTATTATTACTTTAAGCAAAAGTGTTGGGAGGTAAGACATTACCTCCCAACATTAGCTTATGTAAAGAAGAAATAAATAGAGGCTATTTTAATTAGTTTTAGTCGGAATTGTAAATAATGTAAAAATGTAATGTCTATCGAAATTAAATCTAATCAGTCAATCAGAATTTGTGAGCATAAACATTTTTATATATGTTGTATATTCCGGCCTATAACATAATATGTTGCCTCCAAAATTCGGCGAAAAGTAAGGAACGGAGTGTCTTAACACTAGATTCCCACTGCCAACCCTGCTCTGTGCGGAATACAACGAGAAGCTGATTAATTTGACTTATTTATTTATAAATTCCCCATACAGCAGGATAGACTGGATAGAGGGAACCCAGTCTGTAGACACTCCATTCCTAATACTCCACTCGATTTTGAAACATTGCGTGGTAAGTGGCCGAAAGCGGTGCCCTTGCGTCATGATTGACCTTTCAATCGCTCATCTAAATAATGAGTAATATTTTTTTCCTTAATATTTTCACAGAAAAAGAGTAGCCCTAGAGCATTTAGAGCAACAAGTGGCACAACTGGGTTATATCGACGGCGACCCCGATACCTCCGTGCCGGATAAACGTACTGCAGCTAAACGGTGAGTGGGTTCGACTCCCGATGGTGTTTTGTTTTATATGGCCATTTTGTGTATAAATTTCGGGTCATTTTTGGTACTTAATTTGAAAATAAATATAGTTGAATGTCGATATTTCAATCCTACTATACTACTTCATACTAATTTTATAAATTCAAATTTAAATAAACTTATTATAAGCA
>FAPJ01016201.1:15343-30263 GCA_001485985.1 Heliconius ethilla aerotome | reverse complement strand
CTCTTTTCAAAATCAATCGTACTATCTATTATATTAGTTGGCAGCTATCCTGCATTACATTCAATAGACATTAATTCCATACATGTTCTCTAAATATTCTTGAACAGTGTAATAAGCTTTACTTGTCAGAATTTTAGCAAACCACTGCGGAAAACACAAAATACACTGCGGAATTTTATTATACCCACGTATGCTCAGACCCATAAAAGATTTATTAACTTTTTGGAGGCGAAAACTTGGAGTCACTATCTTATTATATATTATCTTATAGATTTGAATGATTATGCGGATGTTTATTCTTCTTTTAATCAAAAATGTTTAAACGGATTATGATGAAAATTTAGAGTAATATAGCTTAGCTCATATATCAGAATAACACATAAGCTACAATTTATGTAAACATTTAACAATAAGTTCGAGCAGGCGAGTTAGTCTATAGGTTTCTTGTGATTGATCAACGAAATATAGATAAAAGATTTCTCTCTTTTTAATTTTTACTATTTTGTACCACAGAATATGCAAAGACCGCGACAGTCCTCTGTCATCGACGTCAGATTTTCAAACGTCACTCACTAATGTCAAATTAAGGTAAATATATATATATATATATAAAAATGGATATGTATTTATGTTTGTATATGTAAATATATTATTATTATACGTATTTAAAATGCAAGTTAAATGTTTTATATATTTTTTACTTGGTTGATTACTATTATTTCATCTATAATATATTTAGCTTACTTTTAAATTGCACAGTCAGTACCATATAGTTGATTTATTATAATTTATTAATATATTTGTAATTGTTATTTTATTTATAGTATGAGGTATATTTGTTAAAATATTTTTGTTAAAAAGCTTGGAATTACGAAAATAAATTTTGTAATAAATTGATACTTATTGATATTTTGTAATAAATTGATTTGTATTTTTTTTGTTCTAAAGTCATTTGGTTATTTTATTGTTATCTTTTTTATTTGTGCACACTTTTTTTATTTTTATAGCATACAAAGAATACTATGCATTCTCCAGTATCATGCATTTTGGATGTTAGAACCAAAGCGGTATAAGTTTTTTTAACTAATAATAAATATGATTTAATTAACTTTACATAACAGCAAAGGTAGAAAGGACCTAGGAACCTAGTGCTACGACACTCCGTTCCCATTAAGACACTTCCGTTTCCCATTTTCCGACGGATTCTGGAGGTATTTCGTATTTTGCGGCTCAACGCTCAACGCAGCGCTTTGCCTCGTTACCAGAGCGAGGAATTGAAATATTTAATTTCCTCGAGTGGGAATGGAACGCACAATCTAGACTTCAAATTAGGTTTAAGTTTTTTGTTAATTATTTTAATTTACACAATCTGCTTAGAAAATTAATATAATATTGTTTATAAATGGCCAAAAATAGAAATATCTTAGTTATTTTCTTGAAAATATTTTTTTTTATAAGATAGGCCACTTTTGTTCTAACATACACTTACTACACATATTTAGCATAGAAGTCTCTTTGAAGTAGTAATATGCATTGTACATCTTTATTTGATCATACATAGTAAGTTGGTAAAATATACCATGGGATATAAACATTGTACTTTTAGAGAAAAAAATGTATTTTAACCTAAAATATCCACTATTATACATAATATAAGTACACTCCAAACACGTAAAAAAGGGACACGATACATAGAAAATCGATGAAAAATATCAATAAAAAAAAAACAAAATATACAAACTCATTATCTTTCCAGGATAGTAAAACACACTTTTCTATCACCTATCAGATTCCAGGTAAAATTAAAAAAAAAGTAACACTAAAAACTTTAACACTACTAAGCATCACCATACTAACTTACAGAGAAAGAAATTCGCCGAGAAAACAAAAAAACACATCCCGGTACAGCGGAATGCATCATCCGGTACTGTATGACCCGGAACAATCTATATCTAGACTTACTTGGCATGGCAAAGATGGACATTCAACCTTAATTAAAATCGATTGGCCAGCAGAGAATTCATCTATAAGTAATTTGACGAGTAGCACAATGAATTCGAACCCACTGACTCCTGTTACACCTGTTTATGACCCTTTAGAAAGCGATTCAGAAGTCAGTGACAATAAACATACCATAACAATCAAAAGTACGGATTGTAATAATTGTGACGAAGAAAAGTGTCTTAAATGTGAACTGAAAGCGACAGATTATGAGAATATGAAAGATATATCCAGAGAATATTCCGCACATAATCTTCACGACAGCTTAGAAGCTAGTTCGTTACATTCTACAGATATTAGCTATCAGAATCTGAATAGACTATCAGCTGTGTCAACTTCATCGAATTCCGACCATCACTCCCATAAAAAAGAAGATTTGAAAATCATGACGTCGTCCCACGAAAGTTCGTCGAGCTATTCCAATGTTAGTTTTAAACACGACGAACTATATGAATGTTATAACTTTACACGACCAAACTATATTAATTTGTCGTCTAGCACGTCGAAAAGTTCACCCGGTTCGCCTTTGAAAAGTCCTCTTAAATCTACTATTAGTATAACATTTCGCTCACCCGTCAGTGTCAGAACTCCTGATTACGAACCTATTGGAAATATAGACACACCTACTAATGAAAGAGATTCAGTCTACGAAGATATCGATTTAGAAAAAAATCTGTCTATAGTGGAAGATGCGACGATACCCCAGAGTGACGCAAGTCTACCAACACAACAGGCTTGCCAACCTAAAGATTTCAATCAAGATCTGATTATTCTAGAAACACCAACTGAAACTGCCATAGACAACGTAGATGTGTACAGTCAAGTGAAATTCTTCAGAAAAAGCATAGAGGAAGTAAACGCAATGATATTAGAAACTCCTGAGAAGGAAACTGAGGATTATGAAAATGTACCGTTCGAAAGCCAACGTAATTACGAAAATATTAATGTTGATACTCTAAAAATCTGTGATAAAATAGACATAAGTAAAAACAATATTGAAAAAGAGAACGGAAACGTCATAAAACCCAACACAACGAAGAATTTGAATGTTCGTGAATTGGCAATACGGTTTGAAAGTCCAACAGAACAAAAGGGACCGTTTACGTTCGAAAAATTCAAAACTGAAATTAAATATCCATCGCTAGAAAGGAAAGAGGACAAAGAAAGGAAAAAGGACACGAAACCACCTCCAATATCACCAAAAACTTATAAATTGTCCAAAAACTCGAATGCAAGATCACTTGACGAGAATGCCTTTATTAAGGAATTTGGAAGTGACAAAGATAGACGGAAAAGTCTTGAAGTCAAAGATGTCAAACGACAATCTAAATATCTACCAGATTTAAATTTAAATTTGGAGGAACCGGAAACCAAATTAGAGAGCATAACTCCGACCACCGAAAACAAATTATCATTAATACAAAGATTCGACATGAAGAAGCCAGCCGATTTAAAAAACCTTATAGGTTTCGACACAGAGAAGAAACTAAGTCGGGAAAGAATAGAAAAATATAAGGAAGAACGTAGAAATTTCCTCCGAGAAAAATACAGTTCCCAATCGTTCAGGAGTAATCCGGAACAACTTACAAGGATCAAATTGAAGAAAGAAGACAAAGAAGACCGATTCAAAGAAGATTTGCCCAAATTTGAAAGGCGAAATACTGTAGATTTGGGACAAAGAATGAGATTCTCATTAGCGAGAAGTGCAAACAACTTAGACACTATACCTTCACCGATAACTCCTGAAGAGTCTCCGATAAATGGTGGAACCAGCGAACAAACACTCGAAAGGTAGGTTGTTTGGCAAAATCATTAATAACTCTATAGTCATTTCTTTTTAATAATCATCTGATCGCTTCACTAACTCGATTTTGATTGAAATTGAGTAAAATAGGCTTATTAGTTAGTTTCCTGAATGTTTTTGAATTATTTTTAATTTTGAAAGGTAACTAGAAAATTTATTTAGTCCTTCATTCTAATAAAATAAAAATAATAATAGATATATTGTGGTGTAGTTCCCAATAGAACTGACAATACTGAAATTTTTATATTGACTAACGACAAAAATGTTAGATGGTAATGGCTTACTAAATAAAAATATTTTGATTTTAAATAAATGTAGGAAACTTTTCTAAAACGCGGCGTTGAGCACGCATAACTCAGCACGCAATGCCTCCAGAATTCAGCGGAAAGTAGGGAATGGAGTGTCTTAACACTAGGTGCCTCTTACCCTCTGCCTACCCTGCTGTGTGCGGGATACAGCGTGAAACAGATTGATTTATTTATTTTTACGTAAAAAGAATTGAAATAACAATCAATTTTATTACTAAATATACGTTAAGTTTTGAAATGAATCAAACGGAGTTTAATAAAGGAGAAAATTTAATCCAATTATTTCCACAGGAGAGAAAAAGTCTCACCGTCATACAACATTCGCGACATGGCCGCCATTTTCGAGCAGAAATCACAAAGCAACGGTTGACATTAGACTCTATGTAACGAGTAAACTGTTATTACCTGGTAATAAATCGTGATTACCATTAAAAATATAATAATAGCTGAATAAATTGGTAATGACTATTGTAATTACCAATAAACGGTTAATGATTACTGCATCGGTAATGCTGGTAATACGTTTACCGTTACAAAGTCACTTTTAATCGTTATTCTGTTGTTAATACGGAAAGTAATCGAACGCTTTAAATTATTTAGAATTGTTATTATTTTTTGTCTAAGTTTTGTTTGTCAGTGTTGCTATATTATACATTTGCTATTTAAAAAAACTATTAAAACGTATAACTTTTTAAATTTAATTTTAAAGGCACAGATTAAATATATGTCATTTTTTTTTTTTCAATGTGTATAACACAAATGAGTTGTTTTTTTTTCTATTAGTAAATGTATAGTATGCCATATACGATATACGAGCATTGCATTTTTTTATACAAAATATTCGAGCGTTTGCTATATTGTGATTGTTGTTTTGAGCGAAGAGTGTCTTTATTAATAATTAAATTTAAAAAAAGTAACGAGAAACAAAGTTAAAAAAATCGAAATAATGACTGAATTTGAGAAAATCGAGGTATTCTTTAATATTTATATCGACTTTAAAATATTGTTAATGTATCGCTGTTTCAAACAAAGGCTGGTCACGGTGCAAACAAAGGCTAGTCCTGGTGCAGGAGCAACAGTAAATGCTCAGGGGTCGATTGATACTCGAGGAAAGTAAATATTTAATATTTTCATTTTCCTTCCTCTAGTAACGAGGTAAAGTGCGGCGTTGAACCGCTAAACACGCAATGTTTCCAGAATTCGGCGAAAAATGGGGAACGGAAATATCTTAATGACAACGTAGTGTCTTAACACTAGGTTCCCAGGTTAAATCAGCCTACCCTTCTACGTGCGGCATACAGTGTGAAGTTAAAAATATTATAAACCAATTTAAAACTCCTGGTTATATAACCATGGTAAATAGTACGAAAAAAAACAATGGTAATATTATTACCATGGTTATCATATTTGGAAGATTGATTTTTTTATAATAGTAGAAATGACTATATATTAACAATAGCTTAGAGCGAAATAGATATATTTATTACTTTTTTTACGCAGAAGCCTAATTTTGATAAAATCTCACTAAAAATAGAATCATTTTCGTAATAACTGACTGAAATAAGTATTGTTTTTTGTTATTATTATTTATTACTTTCTGTACTATTACTTTTTACTTAGATATATTAATAATGTAAACTACTTTTTCTAAATCATCACACGTTTAATAATAAATGTAATAATTAAATATCAATAAATAATTGGAAATTGATCAGTTAAAAAGAGACGTTTTTTTATTTTACATTATTAATTAAAAATAATAATAGAAAAAATCTTAATTTTTTATTTATTATTAAACGTACAATTTCCAATTGATAAAAAATTGAAAAGGACAGATTATTCTTTTTAATGCTAAATGTTTTTTGTTACAGTATTTTTTTTATTTTTATTTAAAAAACAACCTCAGAAACATCACACAAAGTATTATTTTTAATTTATTATTATTATTATTATATGTGTTGTGAATTATATTGACTCTATTAGAATCTCCTTAAAAAAGTTTTAGTTATACCTTTTTACGTACATTGTGCTCTCTTTAACTTTTTTTTGTTGTGTATTATGAATTTTGTAAATTAATTGACTAGCAGCTTTTGTTTTTATGCAGATATTAAAATATTTTAAATCGTCTAAATTTTGTTTTTATTATAAAAAATCTTTATTATCTTTATTTTTATTGCTGCAAGTAGTTGCCATATTTAAAAAAATAAGTACTTTTTGTTGTGTATTTTATTATTAAAATCCCCTGTAAATAAAAATCAAGAGTATGCCTTAAACTTTACACTTTTTATTAGTAAATTGCATTTTGAATCTGTAAAAAAAAATTGATAGATTAAAAAAATAATCATAATTTTAGAATTTACGTCGAATTTTGAACATAATATTCGTGTATAATAAAAATAAAATAATGACAATAAAGTGAATTGATATATATAAAGTCATTTTTCAACTTTCATACCAACTTGAATGCTTTCGGTAAGAGTATTTTTTCCTTTAGAGGAAAAAAAGGTTCTCCTTATTTTGAAAGAAATAATATAAATTTAAATTAATATAAATTAGTCTCATAAAGATTCTTATTCTTTATAAGGCTAATTTATAATAATTTCAGTAAAATGCTGACTTTGATTTATATTGAATAGATGATTTTCCACTTATTTTTTTTTCAAGGAAATAAAAAATATGTTTTTCAAAAAAAAACAGAAACAAATATTTAGAAGTAATAAACTGTAACTTACTGTATATTAACTTAATTAAAACTTGAAATCTTTTCTTGTCAAGTACTTGTATGAAAAAAAAGTAGAAATAAAAATGAAATGGTTTTAATATTAAAAAAAGAATATATTAATAGCAAAGTAAACATACAATCACAGCAAAAGCTATGTTAATAATAATAAAGTTATAAAAAATTTATATTAAAGTACAACAAACTAAAGGCTTGAATCGATTTGATAGATCTTAGATCTTATCTAAAATTGCTTGAAAATAATAAAAAAATAACGACATATAAGTATTTAGATTAGATTTAACCTGGAATCACATTGATATTCAAATTTTAAAGTACCTTCTTTCATTTACTGTTTATCAGTTTCTATCGTTATCTCGCATATAGCAGGCATAGTAACGGAACTCAACGCCGTGACAGTCTAATCATTCAATATTAATAATAAGACCATTTCATTTAACTTATAAAAGTAATTCAGACTGGTTCTGCCAAATAAATATAAAGATATCTTACTTTTTGTATAAATACACAGAAACAATGTATAAAAACATAGACGGAATTGATGCGTCGTTGGTAAAATTATTAAAATTTTAACAAAATTTTTGTCTCTTGACTTAATCGTGGAGTGTGTGACTTTAGTCGGTGGTGGGGTCCGATATCCACTGGGAGGAATTATTATATTAATTATTCATATCTCCGATAGGATAATCTACGTTAGATTCCGTTTTCTAACCCAGAATGGGACTAATTATTTATCGGTTAATAAACTAAAAGTTTTGATAATTATATCAACGATAATATTATATGTCCTTTCTTACAAGGTTTTATTATATATCGAATTAAAAGTTTTTAAATAGTGAAAAGAACCCCTTTAAGGGAAAGTGACCTAACTAAACAATTTTTAATTGTCGAGAAAATTTTTGTGTTCAGTTTTAAAAAAAGTTTAGAAATTATAGAGATTTTTAGAGTGCATATTGTAAGCATATACATAATATATTTAAAACGGTCCTCAAATATTTCCTAATTGGATAACGCATCCACAACTTATTAATCACTAAGGCATTTAATTCAATATACAATAATTAATATTTTTCAGACTCTTTCATGAATAAAGTATTCTTTATAATATAAATAGATATTGTAAAATATATAACGCTGTATTTGGGTATGTATAAAATGTCCTTTTTTTAATTAACCTTTTATAAACAGTCTGTGTTTTCTAAAGAAAATTAGACTTATATAACTTTCATAAGTCCATTTTTTGTTAAAATAATGTGAAATATACAAAACTCTTAAAGAAAATTATACAATATAATTAAAATATCTCAGCAGAACTGCCTTCCGAGCCGGTGGTAGCTGTATGTTCATTCCACAATTCAAAAGTACTTACTAAAGTCTACTTGAATAAATAATGTTTCGAATTTGAATCGATACTAAAAAGTAAAGTAAAGTATTATTTTTTAATTTCTTGAATTTTATGGACTTGTGCCGATTTACTTTATAAACGCAGACATTTTAAATTATCTGTCTTAATAATACTGGGACCACATTTTTTGGTCAAGTCTTTATTTTTATATTTGGTTTTCTGGTTTCTTGTTTTTTTTTATCCTTCTAAAATGAAGTGGGGCCGCGTGATATATAAAATGGAGCTTTAAGCGCCTCGAGGCAGTCTCGACCCCGGCTTGTAACTTAGTGTAGACATTTATAAACATACATGCATACATAAAATAAAACAACTATTATTGAATTACTTGTATTTTTATTTATATTTTTACTCTTGAGAAACTCATGAATATACTACTAAATTTACTCAGGATAGCCTCTATAACCTCCGCTTATTTATTATCACACAGTAAAAAAATAAATTATAAATACGTGTGAGATCATAGCTGGCGACAATGATAACAATTAACTTCTAAATTCAATCAGAAGAATAAATTATTTAATGTCATGTTCTTGCTGTGGTGACAAGACAAAGCCTGGGTTTAATATTGAGTTCCGGAACTCAACTGCGTGTTGATATCTCGACAATTGAGTAGAGGTGTAAAAGTAACGAAATCAAGCGAACCCGTACATCGAATTCGGTACTATTACAATCAGTACTCCTGTGAAGGAACGAAAACAGTGTACGTACGAATGATGGAAAAGGCGTAATTAATTTTTCATATAAAGTTCTATTTATTTAAATTTCGTTGATAACGTAATAATACAAGCCACAGTCACTAGACCCCGCGCTTCTCGTTTACTGTCCGAGCACTGACCACTGAGCCATACATTCTTCGTATATTCAGTTACTTAATATCTATAATTCAAGGTCATAAAATGTGACAATAAAAATATAATATAAGCTTTTTGTATAAGCATCTTTATTACAATTACAATTTACAAAGAGATCATTTAAATGTAAACAATTAATATAATATGATATATATTTTATATTGTCAACTAAATAGGAGCTCATAATTATTAAAATAAATTGTGATAAAATAAAAAAAAATCAACTAAAACTACATAAAAATAAAAGATGAATCTTCACAAATCTGTATTAACTAAAACTAAAAAGAAGAAAACCTTTATTATGACCTCACTCATTCGGTCAATCATTCGATCGGTCATGGCCGTAGCATCAGAAAGCAATGCACCTGTTACGGGTTCGATTCCATTCCAGGATGCGAAAATCCAGAGTTTTGACACAGATAAAATATAGATATATATATATATATTATCAATAATTTATTCAATTAATCAATCTACATTATTTTTCTTTCTAACATAAAATGTATTTTAATGAAAACACAAGTGCTAAACTTTAAAAGTTAATTACACTTTACTTGTTACTTTGATGATAATAATATATTGTTTAAAAATTAAAAGAGAATAAATTAATCAATAAAATTTGTGTAAATTATAGAACTTATGTTATATTTTGTGACTTTTTAGTTTCATTGAATGGTTTTTAATTATTTTAGTCTTATATATCAAGTTGTATTACAAAATATTTTTAGTACAATTTATATAAAAAAAATGGACTTATTGTAGTCCCGTAACAAACCCTTTTTTATAATTTTCTTTGGTTTATTAACTTTAATTAACTTTACTTTTTTTATAAAGAACAAATACAAATCAACATTGACATCTATATAAACTTGTGTTATTAAAGTAATACTGTATGCAATTTAATTAATAATAATGATTATTTTACATAACCAAAATATTTGTGACTGACAAACATATCTTATAAGTCTCGTATGACCTATACTTATACACAAACGAAAAGGAACCATAGCAATAATGATCAATAAATGAGTTTATACAAATATACATCGCACCTAACAATGAATATGACATATAGGGCTGCATATTTTTTCTTCATCCTATTTCTTACAAGAAAATAACTTAGTAACACAATTGTCATGGATGCCTATCAACACAAGTTTTTATTATATTAACGGTGCATTATACAATAATATAATTCTATGCAATATTTTCTCTCTTTTTAGGTAATTAAAATAATATAATAATTAAAAAGTAAAAATATAATTATATTTCATAATTAATAAATTCAATTGCTAGCTATATTATATTTAATTATCATAATAATAGTTTTTAAATATCACAAACACACCAATCTATCATTCCATCATCACACTCTTATCACTATCACATCAAAGCTACTATCACTAAAACACGGCAATGCGGTCACGCGGCACGCTGGAGAGGCTGTCGTCGAGGGAGAGGTAGACGAGCAGAGAGCAGCACATGGCGGCCGCGGAGAGCGCGTGCCAGAGGTCGTGGCCGTCGTACAGCTGGAGTGTACACGCCTTGTTTAGACGACGGGACTGGGCTGGTGACTCCTGCAGTTACATTTATAATGTGAAATTGTTGATATATTTTTTTGTATTTGTATTAAATAAAAAAAGTATGGAGATTGTGTCAGTATTACTATTATTATTGTGGTTGCAGTACGTACGTTGTTTCAACAATACGCCGATAATATGACGTCACTGTCACGGCAACATCATTATTAGAACACAACAATTGTTATTAAAATCCTACTCAAGGAATAAATCTAAAGGCGAAGAGTGCGTGCACACGCTTTATTAAGTAAGATGATTTTAGTGATTTACAATTTTTAAAGATGTTTTTTTTCTTTTTACCAACGGTTTTGGATTCAAGTTTTTCAGGCATGTTTAGACACAACGTCAATAATTTTCGCAAATTTATAATCAATTTTTAATTAAACGAACAATAATATGAATGAAGATATAATACAACAAGAAAGAATAATATAAACAAAAATACGAATATGAATGAATGAAGACTAAAACGACGATGTATAATGCTTTTTCTATAAAATATGTAAAAAAAAAAATTCAACGATGTATTAAACTTACCGCCCAATTAGTGTTGTAATCTAAGTAGAAATATCCCGCGGTGAACCAAATACTATATGTCAGGAATATAAACACCCAACTGCGGAAAGAGAGAGGTATTGTCAAACACAACACAGATAATAATATTTTTGTGTTTTTTTTTACAGCTTCAGTCTGTACTGCAAACAAATGGGCAGTGAGAACTAAGTGTTATTACATTATGAGTTTTTGTACGCCACAGATTTTGATCGTCCGTGCTTTTCTGGTTCTTGTGTTCTTGTTAAATAAGTTATGGCTTTTGTGAAGTGAACATTAATATACCTATCAGTAAAGTAGACTAAATAGCTTGTGTTCATGAGGGCCAAGTGTTAAAACACTCCGTATTCCGTTCGAAATCAAGACATTGCGTGTCGAATGGTGGCTGGAACTCAACACCACGCTTTGTCAAGTTTGATAACATAATATGTAGACTATGTGACAGCACAGAGAAAAATCAATTAGAACAAGCTTCAGCTTCATAAAAAACAATTGGCCACTAAAAATAAAAAAACACTTACCAGTACCATCTTATGCTTTCTCTGTGCAACAACTTCATTGCAATATAAAACAAAGTATAGAGAAACAGATTGCTCATTAGTATCATTAGGAGATGAGACGCAAAGTCTTTGCTGTGTTGTGATACGCTGGAAAATATTAAAATGAAATCAGAAAAAAAAGTTTATATAACGGAGTAAAATAATATTACAAAATACAAAATACGATTAACATTATTAAAGTGTTATTCCACACTAAGGATAAAAAACCAACTCATCGATATTATAAAATATTCAAACTTTTTTAAAGTATAAAGAAAGTGAAAATAATTAATTTTAACGAGCCAAGACGGCCTCTAAATAAATAATTTTAATGTTAGATTCAAGCAACTACATACAAGCGTACATAAATAAAAGTAAAGACTTCAATTCTCACCCATAGCCAGCGATGGCCCAATTAGCCAAGTTGGCGATGACCAGCAACACGCACCGGCCGCAGTGCGTGGGCGTGACCGCCGCCAGCGGACGCCGTACCAGCTCGCGCGCCGCGCGGTACACAACGCCGCCGTCTGCGCACCAGTTATTATTTATTTATATTAGTATATCTATTTATATATATCTATGTAAGATGAAGCTAAGAATACTTTATACTATTAATTGTGACGATAGAAAGGTAATTTTTGAAATAAAAACTTTTTTAACAATAAAATTATTAAGTTGAAATATTACAAATTTTATAGACTAATAATTTAACTTATTGACCAATAATTAAACCTTTTAATTAATAATTGAAATAATTATAGATTAATAATAAAAACGCTTACCCCATCTAAATCTTCCCAAATAATATATTTGGAAAGTTAGAACGAGACACGTAAAAAGATGGAGGATCGTGAACGCTATCCAGAAATAGAAATTAGCGTTTAGAACTCCGACGAGACCTAAAATGTAAAGGAAAAAAAAACACGTTTTAAGTCAAAATTTATTTTTGCTTCTCATTTTAATACATGACGTTTTAACGAGGTTATATATTTTATTAATTATATTTAAAATGATAACAGAAATCGAATTTAAATAGAGCCATCGTAGCTCGCAAACCAAGGTGTTGAGGTCCACCATTTCAAAGAACCGAAGAGGTTACCTTTGCCTACCATGCTATATGGTGGCTATGACGTTATTAACATAATTTTATAAATAATATTTAATGTCGTTTGATTGTTTTTGGTCCTTCGGACTTTCTTAAGATTCATAAATTTCGAACACAAAATATATGCAAAAATTTTGTATTACTTTAATTTAACTTTTCTTACTCATTAATCTAAGTCATGTATAAAAATAATAACTATACACTAGCATATTATAATTTATTATTATGATAATCAATCAAATAAAAATTACCATAAAAAATCTATCTCTCTCTACTTACCTACAAAAATAATCAATGCTAAAACGCCAAAAGTAGCGTGCGCCCTCGCATTTATATCGGGATGGCGGGATTGATATATTTTAACCATACATAATACTGATGTTACATACATAAATGATGTGTCTGGAAAGAAAAATAAGGGAAAAATTATAAAAAAATATCTTGAAAAAATTAAGGAAGTTACTTAAAAAACAAAATACCAACCGAATTGAAGTGAAAAAAGAGTTAGAAATGCAAAATATATTAAAAATAGTAAGTATTAATATTTGCTATTTTATTTTGCTTTTGTGTGGCAGTGGAACAGCGTCTATTCTCTGCAGCGATTGTATACCACGATGATCCTAGATTCAATTTTCATTTCGGAGGTTTTCCGCCTACATTGCTATATGCATCCCGCATAAACCGTGCAGATAAAAATAATTCTAATATATTTTAAAATTTCTACATTTAAAACTCTTTTTTTCCTTTTTCTTAAATAAATACATACCAAATTGAAAATTCATACTGTTAGGGCACACATGGTAAGCAGCGGATAATAACCCCTCACTCACTAGGGAAATCCCCATTGCGTATAATAAACCAAAATGTTGGGGGATTCCCAGTTCTTTCTGAAATTCATTAAATTTATTATGTAACGTCACAAAAAAGCATGTCACAGATAAACAAATAAATGACCAATAAACAAATAAATAACTAAATGTATATTACAAATAAATCAATTTTAAATAATCAAAATCAATGATTTAATAAACCAATTATTGATTCAAGTAATGTATTAATAAATGAATGATTAATTTAATGACTGAAATAATGAATGATTGCTATTAATGAATAAATAAACTAAATATATCCACTAACCTGAGCTGGACTCTTCAACTTATGCTGTCTGTGTCGTCTCCACACTTGCATTAGAAACAAAAATCCCAACAAAACGTAACCAATATTTGAATAAACGTGGTTAAAATCCGACAACGCCAGTAGAGGATGAGCGCAGAGGAAGTTGAAATAGCAGAGATCTTGGTTGCCCGATTGGTTCAGGAGCTGGGAAAGTGGACAAATCTATAGATAATGCGCCAATTTAAAGTAACCAGTAAGAGCTGGAGAACAAGAGACCTCAATAACATCAGAATGGAATAGTTTAATTGGGAGTTCAAATTTCGTATGATTATATCCTATATTTAAATAAACATAGTTAAAATCCCGGAGAGGAAGGGCACAGAGGATGTTAATATAGCTAAGGCCCTTGTTTGAACACAATCCAATTTTCAATACTGTATGATGCTACTTTACAATACACAATCTGGTGTGATCATGCAAACAGCCATGCACGCAAGCACACTCTTTCCTTATTGTTTCCTAACAACACTAAAGGAATATAAAATATATTTAATAACTTACCCTCTGATAAGTAACAACCAGCTGTATAACGGGCAGAGTGTAGAACACGGCTACGGTGAGGACGTTCCACAGATACATCTTAGATCTCGCCGAGAGGACACGCGGACGACATCTATATTGAAAATAAAAACAATTAATTAATGTAAAAAGGATATATATTTTTAAGGATTAATTTTTTAAATATATTATATAAAAAAATCATATGCACATCATAATAAAACTATGAGCATATATGTATTAATACTATTAAAAGAATTTTACAATGTCAAAAATTCCTCTTCATACCTCCCCCTTCGGGGGACCTCATGCTTTTTACGTGACCTTCCTTCAGTATCTTTGATACTATGTTTTCGAAGGT
>FAPJ01016195.1:4663-14762 GCA_001485985.1 Heliconius ethilla aerotome | reverse complement strand
CCAAATATATAACTTTCGTATAGAGCGTGAGCTTGAAGAAATCATGCTAGTTACGATTTTTGATATCTAACTTACAATTTAAGACTGTCCTGTCCAATGTATGTCTACGGTGACTGAAGAAACGAAAATGCGTTAATGTTTTAATAATATAAAAACTGAAATACTAATGATGTTGTGCCTTATAATATTATGTTTTTGTGCGTTTTCGAGAAGTGTTCTTAAAACTTGTATAAAAGGCATTAGTTCTAAGTTTTTTTAAGGTTTTAAATATTTTAATATTTTTTGAATTGATTGAACTACCTATATGGTATTATTTTGTGACTATAAAATCTGTCATTTATAGCTTATAGTAGCTACAGTTTTGTACGTGCGTGGATACGTACTCATATGTATGTCTGAGTCCAGTCTACTTTTAGTAGAGTTTAGGTTACGTAACATAATTTTCTTTTAGATGACTAAAAAATTACATCAAAGGAAGTTACATAAAATAGACATTCTTTTAGCTTTTTTTGTAAGTAAGTCAAACTATGAATGTAGCGCTGGTTCTGTCACTAGAGTTAAGGGACATTTTGTCAAAAACAATTTGTAAAGCCCAAAGTATTTCTGCAGATGTCACATCATCGTCTTTTTATTTCTTGGCTTTAAGGTGAATCGTTAGAACTCTTATCATTTAACGACGACGTCTCTATGGCTCTGGCAATTGTCGAAGTAGAGGGTTCGCCAGATTTGCTATAACCAGAGCTAATTCTGGATCATCTGGAACATTATTGTTTGAGATCTGGTTTCAAGCTAGATATTAAATGTGAACTGTTTAATACTGTCACTGTAAATTTTATTCCTCGTACCTCGTAACCATTCAATTTCATTGACTTGCCCTGAACACCTTGAGCTACCGTAACTTTTCCCTGACTTTCCAGAATGTGGACACCCTGATCATCCCTAATGAGGGTGCGTGCATTTGGATACGTGACAATTGGGTAACTTTTTGTCCGCAGAGGACAGCAGCGTGCCCGTCACCCAGCTGTTACCGTGCTCATAAGTTTGTATTACCGTGCCAGTACAACTACGCAGTAACAACTAAATGACATTCGACTAAGTTAAAGTTAACTTGGACCTCAAGTAAAATAAGACGAATTGTGCGTTTTTCTCCCAATTTTTTATTGGATATAGGGCTTTTAGTTAAGGTTAAATGAAAATAATTTTGTAAGAAGCAATACAAGTTAAATATATCTATTGAAAAACGGTATTGAATAACAATGTAAAAATCACAACATGATAAATGACTTTAACCGATAGCTATACTTGGTTCATATGCATTTGTATGTACGTAGCATGGTGTAGATCTTCCATTTATCATCCTATCACTCCAAAGCGGGTGGACCCATGCAGTGTTTGCCTTGCATTTACAATTGCTTGAAGAATCGTCACTATCACTACAAGTGCGCACAGTCACGAAAAGTTTGATGACAGTCACTGTTAGTGACAAAGAATTAATTATAACAGAGACAAAAATGACAAGACTCTATTTTCAAACTATAAAAATTTTCTTTTTTCTTTTCAATTCGTAAGATCAACTTTACTATTAAATATATTAAAAATAACAATACAACTAGCCAAGTCTTTCAAAAAACACTGCATTAATCGATGGACAAGATATAAAAATAAATAAATTTTGTATAAAATGTACTTTATATTATTACAATAACAACATTAAGCACGCAACAAGACTGTAATGTTAATGTTATGCAGTTCATTGATCTGTTTAAAAACGCGATATATCTAAGTTATTATAACCATATATCACATTTTTTATCAAATACATACACCATATAAACATGGTGGATATTTCACAAAAAATATGTTAAACAAATTAGAGTTTTTATTTAAAAAAAAAATGTTTTCATCATTTATATTAAATAATCAATCGATTAATACTTTATATGAAACAATAATCCCGCGGGTGAATCGGGACGAGGCATATCTAGGACGAGGTGAAGTAGGATCGATTCAAGCACGTGGTGCGGGTTGGCGGGACGTCACAAGCTTGGACTATTGATCACTATTTTACGTCATACTATCAAAGAAATATATGGATGATGCATATCTGTACTAATTATATCATAATATTGTCGTATTATTGTTTATACTAAAATAAATGTTACTATTGCCTTTTTTTTGCATACTGGAAATAAAATTTCCTTGTGGCGCCTTTCGGTGCTGTTTATACCGGTCTAGTGCCGTTGTTAATGTTTTTGTTAAGATTTTCTTTAAAAAAGGAAAATGTTTTGTGTTTTTTTTTATAATGTCCTTTCAATGATTTACGGCTAAATTTGTCGTTTTAATTTAAATATAGTTAAAATACACTTTTCGATTTACAACTTTTAATAAAAAAATATGTAGTCTATACACTATATTCTTAAATTCTCCTAGGTTCTATTGCTATTAAGAACGTTAATAAAAAAACTAGTTAATCCTATAATAAACTTATGCAAAAAACGAGTAAAATAAATTTACCAAGTAATATAGGCCTGCGAGCTAAACCTTCGAGCAAGTAATTAATTTATTATTAAAATACTCGTTAAAAATCTAAATATTTGTTTACAATACAATTGGGATAACTTTAGTTGATCACACTGATTATCCAACAGTAAACTTTCAGTAAGTCCTGCAAATATTATTAATACGTAAATTAAATGTATATTTAACAACTTACCCGTTGGTCAGACATCTGTCTCTAAAGCTTCAGCGGCAGTGGCGGCGTGCAATTGATTAACTCGTACGTTGCATCGTCTTCGTATGTCACTTCGTCGGCCGTCATGGTGCGCTAGGGCGCCGCTCGCGCCCGCGCCGCCCCCGCTGCACGCGCCGCCCGCACCTACGACGGCCACCACGCTGGACCGCTCGCGTCGCGCCTGCTGCTTCAGAAGCTCTTGCTGTCTCAACTGAATATCCGACGTTATTACTTAGAAATTATCGTTATATTTATAGCGTAGATTGGATAGCCTCATATTACAGTACAAGTATTCTATTATAAGTTTTTAGTAATCTGTACAACTAAGAGATTCATACAACACTTTGATATATAAAAGTAATGGCATTCGCAACACATGCAGCACATGATATACCATGTGAAATAATATAGTACGTACTTGGTTCAGTCGCAATAGATCTTGATGTTCCAGGGCTGCAATGTCGTCCACGTTTCCGGCGGCTTCCATGGCGGCCTGCTGTTCGAGCAGCATGCGCTCCTCTTCCCGTAAACGACGCATGCTACTTTCCAGGTGGGTGTCAGTAACTAAAGCCGAATCTTCTAGCTCCATCATATCAGAGGAAGAGTCGTCACTGATGGAGGACTTCTTGATGGGTCCTGAAACTGTATACAAGTATTGTCAATACTTTCTGTAAAAAGATATCAGGAAAGCTGTTGTAATGTAACCCATTTTATTAAAAGTGTAATGGACATTATTTTTTCATTTCTATTCAAGCTTGAATACAACAAAAGGAAGGAAGTCTTTACAAATATGATTAGTCTGCTACTTTATTGTTTATGAAACAATGAACTGTTGTTGTTCCTTCACCGGCAAATAGCAACTCTTATTTTATACCCTCACATAGAATTGTACAGTTAGCATATAAGTATTAGTTTTTTTTTAGCATTCATAAAAAAAGTATGTTAGAAATTAAAGGTTACCATTATTTTATAAGCCAAATTTACTGATAGCAAGGTTTAATTGTTTAAAGGTTTAAAAGTTGAATTGTTGATGAAATATTTAGTATTAAATTTAAACTTACATCCATAATGTTTTATGATATGTAAAATTTTAAAAATTATTACTGTAAAATTATTTCCTTGCCACAATATTTTGTGAATATAATTAAATATAACATGAAAAATATTGCGAATTTTGAATTATATTGTTGTTAATTATATTTGTCTACTAAGTGATAAGATTACAATAAAAGCGATAATTGTTAATAATCATAGAAAAAAAAATGTAAATAATATTAATAAAAAAAAAAACAAAAAGCAATGTTAGTAATGATTAACACTGTATCAGTGCTAACAGTAATAAAAGCCCCATAGCACTAGATACAAATTGTTTATCTACGGCGGAAAATAATTTCCGTAATTTTCTGTAGCAACAAACATTCACGGCAATACATACGTGACGTAGAAGAGTCCTTGTGCTTAAATGGAGTTGTTGAATCCGTTTGTCTATAGATAAAACTTCTTAAGATAGCTATTGTTGGTAATATCTACGTAAGAAAGGTTTTGTAGGCTAGTAAATTTTAATAACTTACGCCAAGCCTGTACTATTTTTTTAGTTAAACTTAATAATATTTTTAAAATAATACTTTCAAAGTTTATTAAAATTTGCAGTAATAGAATAGAACACGGTATTTATGTACAGTAAACAAAGTATACTGTGCATTTAATTACGTAGAAACAATTAAAATTTTTAACGCAGAAAATCGTCGATAAATTTGTTGTATTATTTTGAATAAAATAAAATAGTTCTATTTGTGAGAAACGTTTATGTTAGACTGGCGATTCTTTGAGCAGCTTAAGATAGTGCTTTAAAGAAATAAAACTCCCTCAGTTCCCCGCGGGCGTGAACCGTTTGAAATACTATTTAATAAGCTGCAATAAATGCTGGTCCACGACTCTTTGATATTTCTTTTAAAATATATAAATGCTTTCCAATGTATAAAATATATATATATTTTTAGATTACTTTTCTTATTATTAAGATTTCAATTAAGTGTATTTTGCTAAGAGTGTTTAACGCACGTAGACAGGTAAGTGAACGAAACAAAAATATAAGCATTTTAGAATGCGATCAAAATTCTATTATCTTCTAATAAAATAACATCGCAAACAAATCTGGAGAAGATATAACAGTATTCAATATGGCTTTTTCACATAACTTAACCTACTATTTACATAAACACCATACATCTTGCCTTATGATAATATCACAAAGATCGTCTCTTTCGATAAAACTAAATCTCACTAAACAAACAAACGCACAACACTATCAAAGTCAATGATCACTGCAGAGCTCGTCTCTCTCATCGTCCTTTCCACCTGAAATTATGGAAAATGAACATAAAAGAAACAAATTATAAAAAGCGAAACATGCAAGTAAGTTCCGTTGTGGCAGTATTTGCATGCAGAGATAAAAAGAAAGGACAATATAATTTTAAAATAAAATAAACATGTATTTTGCTACTTTCTAAACACAAAAAAAAAATGTGAAATATAAAATAGACGCTCAAACAAACTTACTTAAATAGGGTTCGCCCATGGTCCCGGGCAAGTATGGACAACTAGTGACGTGATTGAAGTTTTGTGACTGCATTTCTTCTTGGTCTGTCTCACGATGATAGAAGTAGTTGAAGTTGGATACGATGACAGGCACGGGCAGAGCGATGGTGAGTACACCAGCGATTGCGCAAAGTGACCCAACGATCTTGCCCCAGACTCCAACAGGCCTAATGGAAAAACCACATTAGCCACCCAGCAGGAAACTTTAGTGACATATAGAGAGATACATAGAGAGTTTAAAAACTATTTGATGTTGCACATGCACTGTATAAGGGTTTTAGGGTGACATGTAATAACACAATAATAATTCTAATAAAACTAATAATAATGACCGCTCTAAATTACATGAAATAGTTGAATTAGTAAGTTTAGTACGTTCGCATCATTTTAATATTTGCAGTACCATATCAAACATCATCATTCATACCCGCAAGCGAAAATAATCTAACCAGTTTATCGCAGAGCAGTGTTTAATTGCCAGCTTCATGTCCAAAATAACCAAAACTCCAGTCTTAAAATGTATTAACAGAAAATAAATTCGCCTTGCTAAACATATTATACATTCTATTAACAATTTTAATGAACCGAGTCTTGAACATATTTTGGACATATTTGTAAGAAATAATTATAATTAGGTAATGAAAATATTTATATTATTTTAGATGTATTTATAATAAAACTATGTACTATAGCCACAAAAAATGATGTATGTTGCAGACATGCAATATGCCACTTTACGTCTAATGTATAACGAACACAAAAATTTCCTACATATATAATAAAATAGTGTGAAAATTAAACACTTAATGCACGAAAAGCAACGAAATATTGAATAACAATTTTACATAGGAGCACAACGTGTAGATTTGTATCATTAATATATTTTAAATTGAATTTAAAAATGATAGAGATGGATGTGAGATAACCGAATGGACTTTAGCACTGGGTGAAACAGCAAAACAATTTAAATGTGAATTTAATGATTAATGAATAATTAATTGTTCTTATGATGCCAATATAAGTGGGAATAACACAACTCTCTTATACCAAATTTTCCGATAAGCACTTAAGTCCATAATAACAATCACAACAACGATAACATCTGACAGGTATACATTGAAAATTTAGCAAAAGCGGTACAATAGGAGCACACTTAGATAGTAGGTGAACACCGAGACAGCATCACTTTAACTATATCTATTAGGATATATAATATCCCATGCTATGTAAATTCATTCTTTATCTTTGTAACAGTTGAAGTTTAACATCTAAACAAGCATTTTAATTGATTACGATTTGGAAAGGGCGATTGTCACACCGACGACAGATCTTGAAGAATGTACACGCTTTGATGATGTAATTTGAAAAATATAAGAATTTTGTGAATGGAAAATTATACGCCTATGCTTCCATGTAAAATTGTAAAAGTTCAGGTAGGTCGATTACTATAGAATGTGATTTAAGTAAATGCTTACTGCAAAAAGTTTGGCACGTGCATTTATTTGTGGAAAGTATATGTGTGATTTGTATACTCTTTAGGCGAGCCGTCAATAGAATACTTAAAGCTTATGTATTTATATGATGTGACGAAAAGAATTCACAAATGTGTTAAGATGCTGATGTAAAGTTGTAGGAAAAAATGATAAATGACGAAAGGCATAAATGATATTTAAGATGAAGTCGCTGTATATGTCATACGTCATGTCGCCGTATCCTACGGTCGTCATTGTCACGACCGCCCACCAAAACGCATCGGGTATGGACTTGAAGAAACTGTTTTCGCTGCCCGCTTCAGCGAAGTAGACCGCAGACGAAAACAGCACCACACCTTGAAGCACATATGTATGCGATACAGTGGGATACACAGTGCGAGCGAGGGAGCGACTGCAGGCAGGTGCCGGGCGGGTCACGAGACGCGGTTACCTCATATCTCCATAGCCGACAGTGGTCATTGTTATGACAGCCCACCAAAAAGCATCAGGTATAGAGGAAAAGTTTGAATCAGGACAATCTTTATCCGCAAAAAATACTGCGCTTGAAAACACGACCACTCCTGTGAAAATAAAATATTTGGTGCAACAGCGCCCCTAGTTTGCCCGCACCATTCTGTTCCGAGGCTGCTATACTGCGTGTCGATGGATACCCACCCGGCCAGGCGATATCTACTATTTTCTTATTCTAAGACGCATAATTTTATCTTACATTTAGATTAAAGTAATTGTTTAATTTGATTTGATTTCAAATAATATTCTCTATCAATAAATAATTGTCTGAAGTTTTGATTATAATTACTAATTACATAAAAAAATGGAAAAGCTATTAAATTTATGTGAAAACTTACCAATGAAAAGGAAAAATATCAAAAGCCCAAGTTCTCTCATAGAAGCTTTAAGCGTTCTGCCTAAAATTTGTAAGCCTTTGGAGTGACGAGACAGCTTAAAGATTCGAAAGACTCGAACAAGACGAATCACCCGAAGTATTGCAAGACTCATAGCTTGGTTGGTAGATTTATCTTGAGGTGAAACAGGAGCTCTTGGAAGGTTCAAAGTATCCTCTTCTTCTGCAACGACGGTCGCGAGAGTGATAAAATAAGGTATTATGGCAATTATGTCTATAATGTTCATCACGTCGCGGAAAAAGTTAAATTTATTTGGGCAGGCCAGGAAACGTACTATCAATTCAAAAGTAAACCAAATGATGCAAAGTGTTTCTATGAGGAAGAAAGGATCAGTAATATCCGGCACTTCATCCTCTTCAATCTTTGTACCATTGGTAGTCGTATTGAAGACTTTGTAGTGCTTGAATTCTGGCAGAGTCTCAAGACAAAAGATGACAATAGACAGTAAAATAACGAAAACGGAGATGATAGCGACCACTCGGGCGGCCTGGGAGCTCTCGGGGTATTCAAACAACAACCAGATTTTACGTTGACGTTCATTTGATGGAAGAGGTTTCTCTTCTTCCTTTATAAAACCTTCATCCTCACTGAAATAAAAAAAAGTTGTGTTTAGTACAAAAAACCAATGATTAGTAGTGTACATTAAATGTTCGTTTAACTGTGATTGAAATATTCATATTTTTCAGTTATCATTATTAATAGTTAATTTAATTTAATTATTAAAAAAACACTCTTAAACTCATAATCACATATGTTTAGAGTAGCAAATTATATATATACCTATATATAAACGATGGAAAATTTATTATTGTTTTCTATTTGTATATATTCTAGCTCTTACGAGGCTATAAAAACAAGTCTAAGACAGTTTATCCAAGATATATGTGAGCTTTAAATTTAATTTAACTAAAAAGGTCTTTATGATATTATATTTTTAATTCTTAGTCTATTATATTAACCGGAATTTGTTGGTAGCTTGTTCACCCAGCTCGTAGAACTTAATTTCCTCAGAAAATACGTCCAAAGGGACGTTTACAGGGCGGCGCAAGCGGCCGCCACTCTGGTAATAATACAGGATGGCGTCGAAGGACGGCCGATTTCTATCAAAGAAATATTCGTTCCTGTAAAACATATGGGATAATTTAGTGCATTTTATTGTTCACTTTTATTAAGATTTTTCACTCAAGTTGTTGTAATTATTTCATATATAACTTTCGATAAATATAATTATCATAAAATAGAAAGATAATAGTTTATTTTTGGATTCAGTTTAAATGATCTAAAATATAATAAATAGTCAGTAAAGCTTCAATATTTAATAGTACCTTAAAGGATCAAAGTATCTGATCCTTCTTGACGGGTCTCCAAGCAGTGTTTCAGGAAATTGGTTGAGTGTTCGAAGTTGAGTTTCGAACTTCAAGCCACTGACCTGTAATGATAATCTAACTTCAGGCACTTAACATTATTGGCTACAGTTTTGTAATTTTACATTATTACTCGTGGCTTCGCCCGCTTGAACTACATAATTATTAATTAACTAATCTGCATTAATTTAGTTTTTTAATAATAATATCACTTTAAAAACAATATGTATACAGGTATAAACCGAAATAAAAAAAAAAACACTAAACGCTTACGGAAGCGTGCCAAAATACAATAGTAAAAACTGCTATTAAACCGGTTAAGACGTTTCTGAGATTAGCGTGAACAAATGCACAGACAGACAAAGTACTACGTCAAACTAGTACGTTGTTTAATACCATTAATAATTAATTATTTTTCTTACAAAATTATTGCAGTAATTTGCTTAGGTAAACGTAAACGGATTAAGCTATATAAGAATATATAAAGATTCTATGAAACTAACAAAAGGTGCTCCACTTTTGTCAGAAACATCTAATTCAAGACAGGCTGGACGAAGAGATTAGATTAGCCTATATACGTGAATTAGTTTCTAATAATCTTCCTTATGTTTGTTGATACTGCTTTCATTAAGGTGATTTAAACTTTCACTTTTTTTTAATACCAAGCTTTTTTATATTTATTTCAGGAGAAAATTTTATTGATATGAATGTTTTTTTTTATATGAATGTTATTTTGCGTTATAAACAATACTTAATAATAAACGATAATGTCTTAAAAATAATTTACTAATTAAAAATAAAATTTACTTTTTCTTTAGGTATTATTATTATTATATATTGTTTTGTTATTAATCTATACTAATATAATAAAGCGGAAGAGTTTGTTTGTTTGAACGCTAATAAGATCTCTGGATCTACTGTTCCGATTTACATTGTTTTTTGTTATGTATGAAAGCTGCATTCTTTAGAAGTGCTATAAGCTATATAACATTACGTTACACATACAAA